>JAHPZR010055738.1:167500-182909 GCA_019787425.1 Platygyra sinensis | reverse complement strand
ATTTCAGCGTGTGGGTCCTCTGTTTCCTCTTGTCCTCTATTAACATAAGTATGAGTGCTGTCCGTTCTATGCCGGTTTGCCGGTTGGAGACGGGCTTAGAACTAGTTTTACGACTCGTAATGATTATTAACAACCAATCGCTCATCGCTCTCTCTTCTCTTCCCTCGATAGGACCTTCTCCGTCCTCTCAATTATACATCGCACACCTACTGGACAATCCCTCTCCCATTATTCTCTCCCTTCTTTTTTCACCCTTCCCCTCTTCTCTCTTTCCCCTCTTCCCAATCATTTCCCCCACCTTCCCACCATTCCCCTTTTCTCTCATTCCCTCCCCCCATCATCACATCATCTTATCCTACTTTTCCCTACCCTTCCTCCCCACTCTCTCCTTCCCTCCTTCTCTCCTCGCCACTCCCTATCTCCTGCACTCTCCACTCCCTTAGCCTTCACCTTGCCACCTTCCCTCCTATCATAGTTTCTCTCCCCACTTCCTCTGTTTTGACCTCCTAGTCCACACCTCTTCTTCTCTGTATTACGCAAGTCCCTGTGTCTCTACTTCTGCCCCCCACTCCTCTGTATCCCCTTCCCCCCTCTTTCCATTCATATCAAACCGATACACACCACCTCAGTTGCTTTAATCCGTGCCCATGATAACACTACTCCCTCACCGCCGCCTCTGTCTACATCACAGACATAACTTATATTTCTACTCTTTCGCGCACCCCACACACAGTAATCTAAGGTCTCGACAACACGCACCAATTTGACACGTTGCATACATTGTTTGGTCTTCTCTCTCCACCATTTCGTTCATCATCGCCCATTATTCCCCTCCTCCCTATTAGAATCACCTTCCCTCCCATCTCCCTCTAGCAACCAATAGAGAGCCCTCTTCCCCCCTTATTGGTTATGCCATCCCATCACATCTCTCACCCCCCATTACACTCCGTCTTGTTCTTCCATCAGATATATTATATATCCCCCTTTCCGTCTTCTCTTTTCCACTCTGGCCGCCGCGTCCTCTCTCGTCCACCCTCTTCTCTCTGTCTCCCCCATCCTCTCCCCCCTCCCTATCTCTTTTACTGCTCTCCCATATCCCGATTACCCTATCCCTTCTCTTCCCGCCTCCCGTCCTCCCCCTCCATATGTATGTCACCCTCCCCCTCGTGGATATCCTCTCTAACTATTTATCCCTTCCGCGTCCATATCCTTCTGCCCCACTAGTTTCCTCCCTCCCTGCCTTCTACTCTGTCATCCCTCCCATCCTCTACATTCCTCCCCCTGTACCCCTTGGCACTTACCTTCTGCCCGTTCACCCCTCCTCAGTAACCGCACTACCCCTCACTGTTCACAGTACCCTCTCCCTTTCCTCAACTCTTCCTCCACTGGAAACCCTTTTCTCCAGTTGACCGCATTGACTCCGGACTAGACTATCACGGCCCAATTTGCGGGTTTGTTCGTCCGTTTATACTCTCCTTCCCCTCTCTCCAGTACTGCTGTGAGAGCCGTCCTGTGGAACGACCCGCGCCGACCCCTACATCCCAGTTCCCCACGCAATCGCTTCCCAGCTGCTGCTCCTTCTTCACGCTCTCATAATATGCCCGTATCTCTTTCCACCGATCGCTTCCTCTCGGCGCTGACACACTACACACCTAGGCTCTGAGTCGTGACTTAGAAGTAACCCTTTCCGCCGTAGTGCCTCTCGTTTACTTGCGCGCGCCACTAGCTGTGTACCCCTGTCTTGGCCTTTCTAGATTTCTATGTCACTGTGGCCGACCCGTTCAGCTGTCATGGCGTTACATAGGACCTTGATGTAGTCGCGCTGCGCCCGACTCCATACGCTCTTTGTTGACGATGTATGCATTTTCCCCCTGTTTCTCCCAATGTATATTCTTTTAGTTAACAAGATACGAACAACTCAAAATCGTTTCTTCAGTTCGATTCTCGTTCCTTTTTTCTCAGACACAGGTCGAAGTCAATAAACCCGCTACTTGACTCATTAAATTTGCTGCGTGGTTCGCAGCAATACATACTGAACATGCCCATTGTGGAGGAAGGCCCAAGGAGACAATATGTCGGAAAGAAAAGATGTAGTAACAGCGGAGTGCTATGAGTGTAGTCCTATGGACTGTATCCAGTTTAATTCACCAAACAATTTTACGAAATCCTCTCTGTTGTGGGTTCAGCCAGAAATAACTGGTGAGAGTGTGCCACACGTGATCGTGGTACGTCCATGGAAAAAAATTTGCATGGATACTGCGTGTTTCCTAAAGTAACCACTTAGAACGTTAGCTGCGCACGTCATAGATTTAGGTAACAATCGCCAGATGAAACGCGCTATAAACAATGTAGGCTGTCGACGAGGACGAGGAATATTTATTGTGATTCTACTAAGCCTCGCCACGCAGCGTACTATGATGCTTGTCTAAAGCTACGAGACCTGCATCTAGCAGTTGTCGTTAGCACATAGCAACCGGCAATTTCAACTATAGCATGTACCAGACGTTCCCACAACTCAGTACACCCATGTTCACGACACTGGATCCTATCCTATATTGCATCTCCGGTCGGATGACTGGCTAGTGAAGCGTACTCGTAACATCTCGCATTTATTGGAATGTAACCATCTTGTAGCGCGTCATTTTTTTATTGATGCACTTAAACTAAAAGAAATAACATTGGAGAAAACATGGGAAAAAAAAGAGTGAAAGGCGCTAGTAAAAACCAAGAAATCTGACAGTTTCTTCGCCACGCACCACGTGACAAAATAATACCGCGAATGAAAGATGAAAGTAGTAAATCCCTGGGTGTAAATAAAAAAAACTTAAAAAAATAATGAAGAAACAAGCTAATTATCTTGAGATAAATCATATTTAAACTATGCATGTTAAATAAGTGCCCACTTAGTTCTTGTCTCAGGGGTTCTGCAGTAGCTGAATAAGACTCAAAACTGTATATTTTAATGAAGCGAATAAACTAAACGAACAAACCGCAAAGGTTGCCATAAAATAATTACCGGTATTCAGAAATTAAGCGTACAAAACTTTAAAACTTTAAATTTCCAAATAAAGGTAACCAAAGGAAAGAAACGGGACAGGAAGTTCAGTACCAATAAATTTTCATTCAACATGAGGAGAAAAACCTATCTAAAAGCTAGAAATGTTCAACATTTTGCAGATTGGCTTCCCCGCATGAAAGCATGAAATTCATTCTTCATGCTATAAAAGCAAAAGCTTGAGTTTACCGACAACTTTGGCAGTCATTTTATCAGCCGTGGCCTTACCAGTCGTTCCGAAAGTTGAATTCAACTTTGTAGTAATACTGTACATTACCATTTTTGTTTTCTGAAGTCCAGGAAGCTGCTTTAAATCTGCAATCCGTTATCAAAACTTGATTTTAAAGCACACAGATCGTATAAATGTTATTCGAGGCTGTTGAAGAAAAAATTCTTCACTAGAAAGGTTTGAGAGGACTCTGCACTGCCTAATATCCCATTCTAAGGGCACTTAAACATTGATTTGTGTTTTTCCTTTCTATTTAAGTCCCAAAGAAGTAATTTATCCGTTTTAGGGTTGAGAACAAGACCTTGGAAGTTTTACAGGCTCACACCGTGCCGTGATCACCATTGTTTTTCTAACACTGTGATTAGCTGGTCATTTAGGGTGTGTCTGGGGGAGGAAGAGCTTGAACAATGGTATGCTGACAGGCGGGATTTTTTAGCGCTCCTCCCCCACGCACGCAACTTGCGCTCGCCTCGCTTTCCCCTCTCTTCGCCAGAAATACGCAAAAATTAAATTATGCCTGTTCTGCAGCCTATGCAGAACTAGCACGAGCTGTTGATGTAATCATGGCACGAGCAAAGAGAATTTACAGTTTGATAATCAAGGTTACAAGCTGTTTTCCTTTTTTCATCGTTGTGTTTTCTAAAGAAAATAGAAAACATGTTCTGCGTAAACCACAAGACCGAATTTAATACAGAATCAGAAACATCTGACAGAATAGAACTCAGTGACAATGCTTAATGAAATGCAATGAGTAAACAACGAGAACAAGTTTCAACATGGCAGTCTCTCGTGCAGCAGTCTCACACTGCAGGTTAACAGTATCGCAGTGTGTCTACATTGTTAGTTACCAGATTCCACATGACTGTTCTCTGTGTTTCTGTCAAATTATAGAAAAGTTTGAAAAGTTTGTGAAAATTTTGGGAGAACTCTAAAAAGCTGTGGAAACACTCGCCCTTGGGTCATGTTCCCACAGCATTTCTCGTTACTCCCAAACTTCCACTCATGTTTCTATTTAATAATTAGATTATGAGCTCGAGATTTCTATCGCGTGATAGAAATCGAGAGCGATTAATCTAATTGTTTTAGAATAAATCTACTAGTCGTTCAAAACTTAATCTAAATCCTCTTCTCAACACTTCAAAAACGCCAAGAAACGGCCATCATACATACCTTATTACCACTTCCCCAAAGAGGACACACTCTTACCCACACTGTTACGCTATTCATTATCTATCACAGAATAGATAGTGAGTAGCGTAGCCAATCAGAGAATGCCATTCGTGATAGAACGCTAGTAGATTTATACTAAAACTCAGTAGAAACACAGTATATGTTTTCTATTTCTTAAATATTGCCATAACAATACCAATATTTCAGCTTAACTATCAAAAAACTTTGCTGGTGCCCAAAGTCTGTGTTGGTACCTTAATTGCTTCTTGTCATTCTTGCCAAAGGATCAAGGGTATAAGAAAAAGGTGAATACCACATGGGTATGCTATGTTTGGCCAGCCTTAAGTTACTTCAATGTAACATGTTTTTCATGCAAATATAAATGTTTTACGTGCAAATGTAACAAGACCTTTATTCAAGTGAATTTATTCATTGAACACAATCACAAGTAATCCATTGGTTTGAGTTCAATGGAGTTCAGTTGCCTAACATGATCAAATGCAATCCATTGGATTGTGTTCAACTGAAATCAATTGAACATAATCCCATGGACTGACTTCAACTGGTTTGACTGCCAAACTTAACCACAGATTGAGTTCTGACTGAGTTGTGTACTTTAAAATGTCATTGGTTGAATAATGGGAATTATTAGCAAGCCTAGGCAAACTCTTAACAGAACGTTTTTTTAAAAAATTGAAACTTTAAGGCACATAAATGAATTCATTTCACTTTGACATGAAGTAATGTACACTGAAATTAAACAGGGCTACCGGCCACACTGACTTGGAAAATAATTGTGCGACTTGGTGATGTACAGTAGGTAGGCTGGAAATTTCTTGAAGTGCTGATACAGCTAAACTACAGAATACAGGGCCACTTATTTACATCTCATTAGAGTAAATTCAGACAACCCGTTTCTTATATGCTAATGAGAATCACTAAATGGTAATGAGAAAAACAATTAAGAAAGCACGCGCCATGGAAACTGAAATGAGTGGCACTTTCCATTCAATGAAAAATCCTAGTTTGAATTTCCGCAAATTCGCAATGATGAATGGAACTACATTTTCCGAAATTTACCAGCACAAGCTTTCCATTCAATCAAACTAAAATTCCGGTGTGAGTTTTCCAGTGTGAAAAACGACAAGCCGGAATTTTTTCGATGATTTGTAGGTGTAAATCGCAAAGAGGACACTGATATGTCGACATCGTGACTTTTTATAGACCACAACAGCAGGGACCTTATACAAACCACAACTGCGATGAAAATGTTGAAAAACAAAGGGTTTAATGAGTTGTGCAATGGCTCTGTACACGTTCTAAATCTTTGTACATTTCCTAGCCGGCCTACGCAAAACAAGCAAGTGCACTACAGGGGCTTTCTTCATGACTTTAGCTGCAGCTAGCATTTATCTACATATAAGTGGAATGATTCTAAAGTGCTTCCATTTCTCATCATTGCATGAGATGTCCAGCTCGCTGTGATTGTGGCCAAAACAACAAGCACTGAAAAGCAAATCGCGAATTTGCAGAATTTCAAAAAAAAGAGGACAGCCTTGTGGGGTATACCCAAATTCTCGAACATATTTTCCTGGAAATGTCCGTTCCATTTGATTTTCATCGCGGAATTTCCAGAACTTTCGGTTGAATGGTTCGCTTTTCAGAAATTCAACAATTTCCAGATTTTCTGGAACTTTTCCCAGGAAATTTCCATACCATTTGTTCCAGTTTCGAAAATCTCGAAATTTTGGGTCGAATGATAAGCGCCTATTGTTTTATTCCAATGCTTGCATGCCAGCGTGCAAGTACCAGCACGAGTGCTTCTCGGCCACAGGTGTCAGAAAGCCAGCCACATAGTGTAACACAGCGCTGTGTGTTACGCGAGAACAGTTCGAAATGTCCAATTTATGGCGCCTGTGGAATGAGGATGAAGGAGGGGAAACAGAAAATCCTTCTGATACAGGTAATGCGAGCTGATTGTGGGGTCTATGACAAACTTTTAGAAATCAAGTCTTGAAGCCTCGTACGCCAAGTTTTAATTTTCTTCAATAATTGAGGTGCGGAGTACAATTATTGTACTCCGCACCTATTTTTAAAATGCTTATTTTCCTTGGCGTGCGCCAAAAAATAGGTACGCACAGAAAATGTGTTTCAATTGACCCAAAGAATGAAAAACATTGTAAGAAATCGTGATTTTCTTGCATCATCATCAATTGTAAGAAATGCTTTACACTCACCTCAAACTGCCATACCATCGGCTATCGATGCGATGTCCACCTTAATTGCTAACAAAATGCAGTATGCAAAGAGAATTACACCAAATGAACATAGAGTGGAAGCCGTGAAGGGAAAAACAGAGAGTGGATTTCTTGCGTCATCATCAAACAGTGAGGAGGAAGAGGGTCAAGGTTCAAAGAAGAAGAAGAAAAACAGAAAAATTGATATGACAAGAGGCTCAAGAAGCTCACAAGAAAATGTGTGAAAAAGCCATGGACACTCTGGACTCTGTTTAAACCACTCTATCAAAAGTTGACTTGTACTTGGATAAAGCGAAGTAAAAAAGCCATGTTATATATTTTCTTACTTCAGGTAACACGTGCCTGGGACAATTATCAATATGTTATTATTTTCTTAAACTTTTATTGTGAGAAAAGGCAAATATTAGGCTCGATTACCAGCCGCTGTTTGGGAAAGGAGCCCGTGCTCCTCCCCGGAACTCACAGCTGGACGCATGGACTTGGCATTGTTAATTTTGACAAATAAAAAATCTGCCTGCCTGAAACGAGCAGGCTGCATAAATTATCTTTCTCGCAGTAGCAAAGAAGTTGTGCAATACGAAGAGCGATCACGTTAGTGGGACACTTAACCAAATACTTTCAACTGATGAAATAATGCCTGATCTAAACCATAGCGGAATATATAACACACAAAATAGTCAAAAGACTTCATGTGTGAGAATGTATATTTGAATCCTGTGGTGCGAGAATGTAAGATAACGAACAAAGTCAACAAAGAGAGGGATAACGCAAACATCGATCTCAACTAGAAAAAAAAAATACTCAAGCGCTAGCAAATTGATGTGTACTGTCAGTAGTCTTCTTGAGGGAAAGTGACACCAGTCCCTAGCGAAGCCAGGCAAAATTAATTTTTAAATGATCCAAAGCAACTAAACCAGGCAAAACGAAAACATGGTGTCGACATGATGCACACCAACATGTGTTACCTTTGACACGTCATTTGCCAGACCACAGTCAAACAGCTCTGCTCTACTTTTTTTTGAAAAACATCTTCCGTAACAACAGTGTGAAACAAAATAGGTTGGAAAGCCAAAATTAAAAAAAGAGGTGGCGAAAACGGCACAGGTACAAATGTTTTGAGCTGTAGGCGTCATGTTGGACCGTCAATGACTGTCATCAGATGCCATTTCTGGCCACCAGAAAAGCCGCAAGAATTTTAATTAGGAATTTACGTCACAGACATAGTTTGCCGCCCACGCGTCCAGCCGTCTCTTCTCAGAGAGGGTAGACCAGACATGAGAGAGCGGTGGAAATCGAGCCTAGGCAAATACCAGCGCTTAAAAAACACATATCAGCTAGCTCAATATTTTTTACGGTTTGATTTATTTAAGTTCAGCATTTACCTATTTAGATTCAAGCAAAGTCAAAACAAAATTGAAACATGAAATTAAGCAAGATTGTAACACATAACTTATGTATCTCAGTTCTGCTGTCCATTTATCGGAGTCTGCGAAATAAACGCAAACGTCTCTCGGCCAGGAATGTGGGCAGCTCCACGCAAATTGGCATTAACCAACGGGAATGTCTCCAGATCTGACCTCTTTTTATAACATGCTCTATTTTCACCCTTCTTTTCGCTAATGCCCAATTGAATTTCTGTGCGTGTCTCTTCTATCTCTGATTAAGCAAATGCATTTGCCCTGCTCGAATCGGTGTTAATAAAAAGCCCTGATCGGGGTATACACTGTCAGCTAATAGGGACACATTTGGTGGGATGTCCAAATTGAGTCCTGGTCCGATCGACTTAATTAGTTTGTAGGACGTGGCATCATGCATGCTTCCCAAGAAACCGGCTTGAACAAATCGAATGTTTCCATCATTATCTATAACTGAGTATTCATGCAGTGGTAAAGTCTATGTCCACTGTAAAACGGTCTTTGAGCTTTCAGGGTTGGCACACTTTTTTAAGGACAGAATTCAAGACTTTTTCCAGACCACTTTTCTTATTTTCCAGACTCAAGGTAACAGTGAGATTCTTCATGGTCCAAGAGGAAATAACTGTCTTAACTATGAAAACATTGAGTTAAAAAAATTCAGTTTCAGCTGTTTAATTCTTAACTTACAGTTACATAACCATAACATAGCAGTATACTTATTTCTTACCATAAAGTAAATACTTCAGTTCTCAAAACAGTTTTTAACAGTACACTTTTTCAAAAAGGTCCTTGGGTTTTTGCTATTAGTGTGTGAAATATAAAACTATTTCATGATACAAGAACTAGTTCTTTACAGCTTCAAGTTTCTTGTCTATTGCCTCCTCAATGGACTTCAACTCTCCTTCTACTTTCTCTTCAGCACTTCGTCTCATTGCATTTGACTTAGAAATGAAAGTTACATTCCCAGTCAACTCTGCGGTAAATTGGTCAGCAGACTTTAACAGTGCCTCGGTGTTTGCCTTCATTCTTTTCTTCAGGGGCACCCGACGATCAAATTAAGCAAAAAAGCCTCTGAGGGATATTTCTAGCCTCCTTGTAATGTTTAAAGACTGTTTAAAGGGTTGTTTTAATCAGCTAGAAAAATTTGATCTGTTGGGATTTCTTAGCTAAAGATTGAAGTGCCCTAAAATTTTACGGAATGAACTCTTCAGTTCAGAATTTGCTAGCTGAACGTTACCTTCGAAGAACTTCTCTGTGAACTTTTTTCTTACCCGAAAATGCTAGGCGACCTTTTTTAGAGCCAGAAATTTCAAAAATATCCCTTCCGAAAATCTAAGGGACTGTTTTTCCCTGCATTTCTCTGGTTGCGAATCTTTTAGGTGATGTTTTAGTAAGAAATCAGTAGCTTTTTGGCAATGCAGTATCCGAAAGTCTTAGAACGGGTAGACTCTCCCGAACAGATATTTCATCGAAGTTTCTCGTTGGGTGCCCCTGTTTTCTTTACTTCTTTTAAATTATCCAGTTCCTCAAGGGCAGCTTTCCTTTTCTCTCCTCTCTTGTGCTCCTCTTTCTTTTTTTTTTCTCCTCATCTGGGTGAGCTTGGTATCTCTGTCTTGTATGACTTGCACTGAGAAGGAGCTCTTTAGCTAAAGAGGCTTTGGTAACCCCTTCAACATTCAGGAGATGGTCTTTAATCACTCTCTGTGAAATCAACGTTTGCGCAGTCATGTTTCCAACAGAGATGTCCTTGTTAATTGAAATCCTTGTTCAACTGAAGCTTGTCCATGTGATAAAGGAGAAGCTTTTAGTTAACTCCCACAGATCAGCCCCGTCAGTAACATTGGCCATGCTGTCATAAAGCAACACAGTCATCTAACTGTGACTCACCAACAATGATTGGAAATCAGGGTTGGCTGAGTTCTCCCTGAGAAATTCTTTTTATTTCTCCCTGATGAGGAAAGCTTAATCTGTGGAGCATCCGAAACAATCCTAAGGCAACGACCAAGATGCTCCAAACACCTCTCTTGATCACAACAGATTTCCAAGGGATGCAGCCATGCCATGTTCCTTACCAGGCCATACCTGATTGGAGCTTTCAACAATAGCTTCTTCACAAGGGCAATGACTAATGTCTTGGTATCAGCTTTCACTGAGAAGATATCTTTCTCACTAAACCTCTTTTTGCATGTCTGTCTGGTATCGGTTAAGAAAATGGGCCCCTTCATTAGCGATTGACAGGAAAATGTTGGCTTTAACTTCAAATCAGGCATCCCCACAACTTGCTGCAACAACACTAAAAGACTTATTCTTAGGGATTTGCACCTTCCCTTGTTTCACAGTAGCCACATACTGCTTAACATCTGACCACATCTCCAAAGCAAATTTCAATAACTTACAGCAACATTTTCCACCCATCTATGTAAGCAAAATTGTTTCAGGAGGACAGATGATCCAGTAATTGACATAAACTCTTCACACCTACTGTGGCAGGCGAGTCTTTAAGGTGGCCGAACACAGTTTTCGCGCGCGCTTTTGCTGATGCAATTCAGCACGTGCACAAGGATTTCAACAAACAAACAAGCCGTCAATAGAGCGATCATTTTATTTACTCAACACTCGCACTATCTGTGTTATTTTTCTCTATAATTGAAAGCAGTGTATTGATGGCTTTAGTCTTTCATTACAAAGATACGTTAGAAAAGGTAACGATGCAAAGAACCCAGCAATTTCCAGCTTTTGTTTGTTACCGAAGGAACCCAGTTAAATGCAGCGCATGCGTAGTAAGTCGAAAAAATTGCGATTGAGTGAAAAATTGACTTTCGGAGATACGCCTATTTCTCGAGAACCACTCATTAGAATTTCACGAAATTTAGAGCGAAAATACTTTAGGAAATAAATAACTGGAGGATTAAAAAAAAATTAAAATTTAACAAAGGAAATTCAAGATATACCAGTGAACCTTCAACGAGGGATAATTAAAGATCTGTTTGTTAAATTATTATTAAAATAGCGCTAACATGTGAGTATCGTTACAAGCTTGTTGCATGCAAATTATAAAGAAAATCTAATGACTAGATTTTCTGCAAATAAACAAAACCGATTTTAAACGCCTGTTTATAATTAATCATGTTGCCATGGTAACGGCACATACGACAGCTTAATTATCAAAAAGTTGAAGTTTGTGTTGTTAACTTGCTTGCTGCCATTTTTGGCGACCAAAGGATCAAGGGTTTTAGAAGCAAAGGTAAATGAAACAGAGGTATCAAAAACTGTGTTCAGCCACCTTAAATAACCAGTAGAATGAGCTCAAGGTTTGTCCTACTTCCCAGTTGCCTTCCATACCTCCAGAATGGAAGGCATTGTGAATTATATGTAATCCACATGACCCGGTGTTTAGCATAAACCATAATGCAATGCAGGGCATTGGAGACAGGATTTTGCCTCAGAAGTTCTTGGACTTTAACAATCAAACAAGTGAACAAGTGTTTTGCCGTTTGGCCAAGTTAATTCAAGTGCAATCAGCTACTGTATATTGCAAAGATTTCAGCTAGCTTTTAAACACCTGCTGCTCCTTCAGAAAAATCCAGACTTCATCCCATATTTCAAGACTTTGCCTTTAATTTCCATACTTTTTCCAGGTCTGGAAAAGTAGTTCGCAAATTTCCAGACTTTTTCAAGAATTCAAGACTTTGTACGAACCCTGGCTTTTGATAGGGGTCGGTAGATCTGATGAGGGGTACTATCAACTGCACCAATAACATTAGGAAATTCAGGCCAGTTTCCCATTAGAATGCCCAATTCCAGAACGTTTGGCCATCTGATTTGGTTCTGGAAGTATCTCCAAAGTTCTGGCAGTGTTCTGTATATGATATGAATAACAGAGGTTGGATCAATGTCAAAACAGAGTGCAAGTGTATCCACGTGGAGATATTTCCTGAACCACATTGACCATCACAAGTAAAATCTGATTGATAAATATTTATCTTTTGTCGTAGTTGACGTCTGCGTGGAAGTCCATCTAATGTTAAAAAGAGCATTGGCATCAAGTAGGTGGCTAATTTTAGAAAGGACCCCGGAGTTTCACCAGTGTTTCTCTGGAACAAATGGGCTTGACGTGATATCAGGGAAAACACATCTCGACTACGAAACTGTTCTCCATAAAAATTCTCAAACTTATGCTGCAAAGAGATATGATTTTCTTCCAGCAGTGGACTAGCTGTTAAGTCACGAACATCAGCAAAATGGCAAGAATATTCAAAAGTACCACACGTATTTTGTGCACTTCCATGGTCGTTTCCCTCACAACAAATTCTCTGGCTCATATTTTAATTATTCCAGTGCATTCCAATGTGAAAACTATCTCGTGCATACAAAAACTGGTAATTAGAATATTATGTGCGTCATTAGCATATAAGGAACGGGTTATACAAATTTACATCTCAGGCCCCGTTTACACGGGTCCGGACAAATTTTTGCACGGACGAATTTTGTTCCTGGACCGCCTGTTTACATGGATCCGTGCCGGATCCGTGCAAATTCTGTTCCAGTGGTGTTTACACGGATCTGTGCAAATTTTAAACCAGATGCGGCATTTGATTCCAGGCCATAACCGCACTATGTGTACAAAAAGTTGCACAGTTCGGGTGTTTACATGAGTCCGTACAAATATGGAACCGTGCCGGTCAAAAAGCGGACCTGCTTTTTTCAGGTCCCAAACTTGCACACTTAGCCGTTCAAAAATTCGTCCAGTTCCGCCGGTCCTGTGTTAACGCAAGGTGGAACCGTGCAAGTTTTTGTACGTGCAAAAATTTGTCCGGACCCGTGTAAACGGGGCCTCATTGAATCACACAGGTGCCTATTGTGTTAAGCCCTGGTCAAACGGCTCATGATAGTTGATGATAGTTGAGCATGCGCTTCTGTTTGACCACCAACTATCATGCACTATCATTGACTATCATCAACTATTATTCAGTTTGAGCTTGTTCAAATTCTTCATGATAGTCGATGATGGTTTTTCTCGTTTGACCATGCGTATGATAGTTCGTGCCGTTTGACCAGGGCTTTATGCTTCGTTCTTCAAAAGATTTTGACACATGTAAAACAGGAGGTCCAAAGTGGCCCTGCATTCTGTAGTTGCTTGAAAATTAAGGAGGCTTTCGCATAACACTAAGCTCTTAGACTAATAGCTCAGTTCTAACTCAGTTCCCATTAGATCGAAAAAATCTGCAGTCCCGCAAAATTTTATGATGCACGCGTCATAGCCAAAAAATAGAAACGTAAGCTTGAGTTGAAGATCTATATCAAGAGTATTCATGAGAAAAGAACTTTAAAACTGAAAAATGCAACATTACTTGAATCTAAACTACAAAACAACAGTAAGCTTAGTGTCTAAAAGAAAAAATATTCGGAAGAGAAATAGATCACTCACCAAGGAAATGAAGCTTGCATGCAAATTAACGCAAGATTCGTGCTGAGCATCGAAAGTGTACAATTTGGCAAAGTTATTAATTATAAAGTTAATCAAGGAGATATATGTAGCTTTGACGTTGCTACGGGAGTGTGGACACCTTGCAAGTAGAATCTTTTCTTACGGTACATATGATTTGTACCAAAAAAAAATAAAGAAAAGCAAAAAGAGAGAAAAGAGGCTCTGGTCGCAGGGTGGAGTGTGAAGAAACCTTGCATGCTGACAACAAGGAAACATCGAAGTTAGAGCTATTCCATCTGAAATTTCTGGATAAGTCATAACTCAATAAAACTAAAATATGTTTACCGCTCAGCTGCAGAATAAAACATAATTTCTTACCATCCGAAGCCATTTTCAAGCCAAGCAAATCTTAGAAGCATATCACACAGCAGCGTGTTTCAAACTGTGCTGCCGATTATTCCCGACCAATGAAAATCGTTCTTCTATTTCTTGCCCGTATTTTTGCCAGTATATTCTGCCTGTATGAGGAAACCCTGAATAGCGCGCTCTTCGCGAGCTCCTTGCGTGAATCTCTTGCAAAGCAAACCTGTTCAAAATGGCGTCTAAAGCGAAGAAGCTGTCACCTGTCTAGCCTCCTATGCAGACGTTCTTAGGCTTGTCACGCGTTCCTCCCCACGTTCGTGGGGAGGAACGCGTGACAAGCCTAAGAACGTCTGCGTGGGAGGGCGTGGGAGGCTATCACCTGTCCCGTGTCTTATTACTTTTAGAACTGTGATATCTGCGAGAGTTCTTAAATTTCCCGAGCAAACACGCTGACGTCCGCATAAAACCCTAAAAAATGGCGGCCAAATGGGGAGGCTGATCTCTATTCGATATATTCTTTCTCCCATTCTCCTTTCTATTTTGATCTCATTTCCAATCTTACAAGCGAGGGAAGCCGGGTATCAGCTAACTCAGTGCGAACCTAGGACATACCAGCCAAACGTATTTTTGCTTATGCAATACAATTCTTTTTATTGCACCTTTCCCCCATGGACAGAATTGTCCAAGAAAAATTGCTTTGTCTATGTCTATTAGTTCCTTGCCTTTGATCTCTATCATCGGGGTTGCTCATGGCATGACACAAGCTCTGGCATGACACAAGCTATTGCTGACAATGCAACAGTTCTCAGGAACAGTTGCTACCCAGAAAAAGCAGATTTTCTGCTTTTGTCCTTGATGTTGTTAGCAGAATATATAGCCTGAGTTGGCTTTGCAACGATTCATAACGGTTTACAGCGGTTTACAACGGTTCACAACGGTTCACACAACACAAATAAAGAGTATCTTATATTTTCTTTAACTGGGGATGTGAACCGTTGTGAACCGTTGAAATCTAATGTCTTGCTCATGTGACCCGTAAAAAAAAACAAAATTTACATAAAAAGCAAAACATATTTTCGCCTTTCTGTATCATCGGCTCCTCGAAAACCATTTCGTGAAATAATTCTCGCCAATAATTATCCTATGTGACGTAATAATTGCACTCTACTGGTGTGCGACAGGATGTATAACTTGCTAAACAATGATGCTAAATATCTCTGAGTAGACGGAACAGTGATGATACTGAGAAAGCTTCACAATGTGAAAAAAATATAATTCAGACAATCATGGACAAAATTAGTTGAGACACCCGAAAAAGACCTGTTTCGTTAAACGCGTGAGTGTTTCAATGTCTTATTTTGACATTTCGACCCCCTCTCCCCTTTTCAATGTTGTAACCAGGTGAAAGTGTCCACGGAGCGTATTGCAACATTGAAAAGGGGGAGAGGGGGGGGGGGGGGTTGGCTATCAACAAAAAAAGATGCTTTTTGA
>JAHPZR010055738.1:152500-162500 GCA_019787425.1 Platygyra sinensis | reverse complement strand
ACGCGATTTTTCCATGAGTTTACCGGCACAATAAAACATAGGTTTTGACCAATCAGAGCGCGCGCAAGGTCCTATCTATGTTATAAAATCTAATAGAATAATAATTATGTTGCATTACTACAGAAGTGTTAACAAGAAAACTTTTCCTTGTAACATAACTGTCAATGATTTAGCTATTTTGGAATATCTAATCACGATCTCTTGCACTTAAGCTTAAATCTAAAGAATGTTGAGCATAAATGCTGGTCATACTTGAATGAAAAGATTTGGTGAAATCGACCCTTGCATAATTTTCAAACAGAGTACTACCGGTACGGCTACTTGATTTTGTTTGTTTTGTGGTTAGCTAAAGAAGAATTACTTGCTCGTTTGCTTTTCCTTAACAGCTTCTTTGCAATTACTCTGTTTACATTCACAACAGCAAGATCTGTTAAGATACCTTACATACCAAAACCTATAGTCAGTTGCTAAGCTGTACAATCGGGAAGATTTCGGAGTAGATTTTCTCACTATAACTTTCACTTTGCATCTAGCTTTTCTTTTTTCATGGACCTTAAAATCTTCCTCACTGATAATCTGGACGGCTCACGCTCTCTCCGTCGTTTCATTTGTTTAGCTATTTTGGAATATCTATCACGATCTGCGTGGCTGCGAGATGTAGCTTCGGTCAAAACATGTGGTCAAAACAAAGAGATTAGTTGTCACCTTTCGTTTTGGAATTCAATTGGTCCCGAAAATCCCTCGTGTGTTTGTGCTCGAATTCAATTAGTGCCGAATATCTCTTGCTTGCTCGTGCAATTCCGAACACGGGACGATTGTATATCGACAATGGTTACTTACCCGCACAGGGGGCCCATACAAGCAGTGTGTCTGTTTATGTTCGAAATGTAAAGAAATGTATGGGAGAATATTGAAGAGTCTTAATATCGTAAACTTATATCGAGGAATGTTTAAGTTAAAGCTCAAAATAAATGTAAACGTTCCTCAGTTGCCGTGTATTGTCGTTTCTGTGGCTCTAAATGGCGAATTTGAGCGATTTGGTGGGTTTTGCGTTACTGTTACTATACGTTATAAGAAGGAGAGAAGGGTGGAAAGCTCATTTTTGACCAGTCCAGCGCGAAGCCGATTTTCACCCTTGTCTCCTTCTTATAACTCTTCACTTCATGTAACCGGTCACCTAAGGGAAACCTCAGTTAAACCTTGTCAGTATGACGTCATTTTTTACCTTTTACATAAAGAACTTATCCATTTTTTTTACACTCTTCCATGGGTGTCTATGTGCTCACGCACTAGACACCAAAAAACAGTACAGACAGCATATATTACTAGTAATAGTTCTCACTAAATCTGCCCCCGCTTCTATTTTATCCCTGATGGATATAAACTGAAATTCTTATAAAATTTCACTGTGTATAAGGAATCTTTTATTTATTGTATGAACTAAAATTTTATATTTTTTGTAAACTATATCACTCATACTGTTCAAGTAACTAAGGCACGATATCATAAATTTTAATTAACTAAACCAACACAATCTGTCTTACTCATTCTATCCCATAATGTTCTTTACATAATACTCTCACGAAGTACATTCTGGAAAAAAAAAGTATCAAACCACTCTGTTGCTCTAGTTTGATACTGAAACCATTTGTCTTGATATACGAGGACTCTTCGAGCAAATGTATCTCGAAAGCAGAACGGAAGTTGAGATTTTTTTCCGAGGTGTAAACAGAAGAATCGCGTTACAGTCGCCATATATGTAAACTAGTAATAGTTATCACTAAAGCTGCCCCCGCTTTCTTATATTTCTGCTCATTGAAACAATAATATTGAACGTTATTGTTCTAGTCAGATACTAAAAAAAAACCAATTGTCTTGATATGAACTCTTTTTTATATAAGAATATATTTTGACGTGACATCTTGGCCTCGCTACGAAAAGTGGTGTCCAGAGCACATGGACAATGTGCTGAACGCGATCCAGATCCAGAAACCAAACACTTGTACTTGATAGCCTAATAAATTCTAAATAAAACGAAAATGCCATAAGCTATAATGTAAGAATAATACAAGAATATTTTCAGCCTAAAATCGGCAGAAAAATAAGAATATTCAGTCTGGGCTGGAAAAATAACATCCTTAGAAAAGAAAAGAGTGTACGAGCAAACGTATCTCGAAAGCACAACAGAAGTGAAATGTAAACATAAGTATCGCGTTATAGTCACCATATATGCAAATTAGAGTCAAGCTTTTTGTCCTCAATGAAAACGCCGCAAAACATTTACATTTGGATCCCTGCCGTAAGATAACTCTGTGAAAATAAGCCATCCAAATAAACGAGATGCCAAAGAAATATTTCAAACTTTATTCCTCCAGAGCTAACATTTGAGGGAACCTAAAACATATCTTGCAACATCAAGAGAAAAAAACTGGCAAAAAAAACAGAGGTGTCAAACTCTGCAAATTACAAGCGGATAACAGCGGAAGCCACACAGAAATATGACCTCTAACGGCTTTATTCTGACGAAATGTCTCCCTGAAGACACAGGATTAGTGCTTAGCGAAATATTCAAAGATCCTCCGATCGTACCATACAAAAGGGGCAAAACTTCCTAAGCGGCTACTACACGTGAATGGGAGTCGCGCAGGCCTGTCGCCTTATTGTTATCCTTGTGTAATTCTGACGATCGGAAGGTACTATACTGATTTTAGCTATTTAGTCGCAAATGAACCACACTGGCCTCGAATTTCGATCTAGTATACTTCAGGACTCTCTGAGCTGTTTTTCCCCCAAAATCCATCTTCAGGATCTCTGAAAGCGTTTTCAATTTGTTTTAGATCATAATCTCGGCCATTTCGAAGCGAGCTAATTTAATCGAGCTGAAATAGTAATGGAGGCCGGCAAATACAAACGCTTTTCAGGGACGCTTGAACTCGAGATCTAAACCAAGGACAAAGCTCGTGGCAAAGACGCCGATCCCGCAAGTCCTCGCGCCCGTGTCCCTTTGCTGGCCTCCCATGAGCGTTTGCGGGAAAAACGTCGATCCCTTGCGGGCGTGCAAGCGATCAAATCGAGATTTTTTGCGGCTATATACCGGAAATACCTACATTCTCTCTTCTTCTCTCTCTATTACGCGGGGAGTCCTAAGGTGCCTCCTCGGGTTTTTGGCCCTCTGGGGCCAAAAACCCTGCGGGGGCAATAAGAATATATTTTGATGTGACATCTTGGCCTCGCTACGAAAAGTGGTGTCCAGAGCACATGCACAATGTGCTGAACGCGATCCAGATCCAGAAACCAAACACTTGTACTTGATAGCCTAATAAATTCTAAATAAAACGAAAATGCCATAAGCTATAATGTAAGAATAATACAAGAATATTTTCAGCCTAAAATCGGCAGAAAAATAAGAATATTCAGTCTGGGCCGGAAAAATAACATCCTTAGAAAAGAAAAGAGTGTACGAGCAAACGTATCTCGAAAGCACAACAGAGGTGAAATGTAAACAAAAGTATCGCGTTACAGTCGCCATAAATGCAAATTAGAGTCAAGCTTTTTGTCCTCAATGAAAACGCAGCAAAACATTTACATTTGGATCCCTGCCGTAAGATTACTCAGTGAAAATAAGCCATCCAAATAAACGAGATGCCAAAGGAATATTTCAAACTTTATTCCTCCAGAGCTAACATTTGAGAGAACCTAAAACATATCTTGCAATATCAAGAGAAAAAAACTGGCAAAAAAAAACAGAGGTGTCAAACTCTGCAAATTACAAGCGGATAACAGCGGAAGCCACACAGAAATATGACCTCTAACGGCTTTACTCTGACGAAATGTCTCCCTGAAAACACAGGATTAGTGCTTAGCGAAATATTCAAAGATCCTCCGATCGTACCATACAAAAGGGGCAAAACTTCCTAAGCGGCTACTACACGTGAATGGGAGTCGCGCAGGCCTGTCACCTTATTGTTATCCTTGGGTAATTCTGACGATCGGAAGGTACTATACTGATTTAGCTATTTAGTCGCAAATGAACCACACTGGCCTCGAATTTCGATCTAGTATACTTCAGGACTCTCTGAGCTGTTTTTCCCCCAAAATCCATCTTCAGGATCTCTGAAAGCGTTTTCAATTTGTTTTAGATCATAATCTCGGCCATTTCGAAGCGAGCTAATTTAATCGAGCTGAAATAGTAATGGAGGCCGGCAAATACAAACGCTTTTCAGGGACGCTTGAACTCGAGATCTAAACCAAGGACAAAGCTCGTGGCAAAGACGCCGATCCCGCAAGTCCTCGCGCCCGTGTCCCTTTGCTGGCCTCCCATGAGCGTTTGCGGGAAAAACGTCGATCCCTTGCGGGCGTGCAAGCGATCAAATCGAGATTTTTTGCGGCTATATACCGGAAATACCTACATTCTCTCTTCTTCTCTCTCTATTACGCGGGGAGTCCTAAGGTGCCTCCTCGGGTTTTTGGCCCTCTGGGGCCAAAAACCCTGCGGGGGCAATTAGAGTCACGCTTTTTGTCCTCAACGAAAACGCCGCAAAACATTTACATTTGCATTTGGATCCCTGCCAGTCAAGTATATTCGTGGTTGTTATATACAGTTTATTATGTAAATTATGTCGACTGCGGGACTGCGGTAGCAGCATTTAAGAATTCCAAAAAGTGGGCCGGGTATTCTGTAATCTAGCCGAAGTAAAAATAAGCGATCCAAATAAACGTGATCTTTATACGTGTTGTACCCCGTTGCTGATTTGTGTCCGACAAATCAACTTCTGTACCAAACAGTTCAATCTGGCACTGCTGAATAGCCTATGAATTCAAGATATATGAAGAAATCACTGTTATGACAGATACTCGCTTCAAAATATATTTTGGCAAATATCTTCCTGTCCTCCTCGTGGAGCATTCTTCCTCGATCTCTTCCTCGTGTTCGTAGTTGCAAGAATTACCCATATAGCATTGCCTTGCAGGCTGACTGAAAAATTAACCGGGACCACCGTGCCCGCCTAGTATCTTCAAATCGGGATTGATTCGCAATACTACACCAATATTTCACACATTCTTTATACGTATACGCGGGGGAGACTATAATGCCTCCTCGGGTTTTGGCCTCTGGGCCAAAACCCTGCGGGGGCAAAAAGAACGCGTGAATTATTCGGTGTGCGAAACGGAAGCGAAAATAAAGCTTGCTTCTGGATAATTTCACCCTTAAAAGCCAGCAATTGGTCCCAAATTACTCTCTGTCCTGTCTTGCATCTCTGAAAGATTTTGCCTCAATTTTGAGCAAATAAACATTCCTCCGCGACTGGCGCCTTCTTCCTTCCTTGATCGAATATTTAATTAGCTAACTAGTGAGAATCGAAAGTAACGCCAATTTTCTGTCACGCTTTCGAAACAAGGCACGTATTAACCATCTTCTCTATTGCCAACATCTAAACAAAAGCTCTTCAAGTGCATTCAGGCCCGCACTTTCTAACCTGTGGTTACTACTAGTTTTAAATCTTTTCCAGAAGCTAACAAGTAAGTAAGTATCGTCAGCAAATATCTTAAATGACAGGAACTCAGAGAAGTTAGTTAGGTCGGAGTTAATGTATATCAAAAATGGGACAGGACCTTACGAACTTCCTTGAGGGACACCGCAGACCATGGTTTGATAGGACGACTCGTGTCACCCAAGGCGACGTATTGTTTCTCTTTGGAAGATAACTCTCAACCCAGGGCAGCGGTACCCCTCTTATTCCGTATGATTCTAATTTTTGTAGAAGGATACTATGGTTAACCGTATCGAAAGCTTTCGAGAAATCTAAGAAAATGCCACGTGTATAGAGATTTTTTGTCAATTGCTTTTCTTAAGAATATGGCGAAAACATAATATTGTTAGAAACCTTGAAGAACAAAAACTTTTGCTCGGTATTTAATATCGGTAATGTCGGTTTTAATACAAATAAAGTTTGCATGAAATGGTGTTGAGTTCAAAGGAAGACAGACACAGATGAGTACTCTAGTTTGTTTATTATTCAATTTTGACTTACAAGCTCTTTGAAAGCGTTTTTGAGTTCTACTTTGTTATACTTATAGTTATTTGTAAACTTGAAGTTGACTAAGGAAAATTTACCGCCGCAACATGCAGGTTAGTGAAGTTGACGTTTGCCCCTTGTCAGACAGGGCGGCCACAAACACCACTTTTCAAAATTCCCCGACTTTCAATTGACCAAATAAATACAAAATGGCAGATATAGTAGCGGCTTTAAGCCTTCTTTTACAGCCGTCATTTCCCCTCGTTCAGTCGTTGAGATCACAGACGGTAAGCCCAAATGTTTCTTCCTGCCTTCAATGACATTAAACCGGCAGTGTTTAATTTATTTCAATTTTCCCTGTGTTTTTTTCAAAATGTCAATTTTCCCTGACCTTGAAGAATGTTTCCCTGACCATTTCCTGACATGTGGCAACCCAGTCAGAGTACGGACTAACTCAGGAGGCGCAAAAACAGCGTTAAATTTACCTTAAGCAACTCAATTTGATAAATAATTGTTTCATTTGACTCACTTGCCAGCTGTCAATAGCCCCCTCCGTTCTTAACAACTAAAATCCATGTTCCTTTTCAGTATAATAATATCAACTAGTTAATGTAGCAGGCATGACGCTTTGTCAAGCGTCAGCCCTGGGAGGACTTACACCTTCCTGGACAACTGTCCAAGAGATTTAACAAAAGCACTTGCATTAAGAGGCTTCACCTGCATGTAAGTCAGCATAACCTAATGCATACACTTGATCTGAATAGAGTAGTTTTATTGGAGCTGCCAACAACTATTGAAGCATTTAAATCACTAAAACAAACTACTACATTGGAGCAATTTTCACTTTCTGTCTTTATAATAATTGCACTTCATTATTCTTAGATGCCAAAAAAACAATGGGAGATAAAATAACCAGAAGCATGATCCACATGAAATATCTACAACTAGTGGCAATAACTTATCGCCAACCTGTCATTTATTTATTTCAGTTATATATGATAACACTGACAGCTACATTGCCGCATTAATCCTTCTTTGGCCTTTTTATGAAAGGCAAAATATTTTAACGCCAATCTCAACTTAGCTGCTTTCAGCAAAGCTTAAAATGTGCAGGTAACCATATAATAGTTCAAAACGAAGACTTCAAGTGAAAATAACTCACCAGCTCAGAGTACAAAGACAGTCTATTGAAATTCCCTTCTTGAATTTGTCTCTACTACCAAAATAATCGTTGTACCACAGACACTTCTTAAATTAGAATAAAGTTCACCGTAATAGACTATAAATTGAGAGCAACAGGCCAATCTTTGTTACAACATTTGCCTCATTAGCATATTAAATGATTCAGTTTGTTATCAAGCTTGTAATATATCAGTTCTGAATATTGAAAGGCCATAGCAACATAACCTGCCCCAAAGATTTTGGCCTGATGTAATGAATACTGTTTGTGCAGCGAGGGTTTAAAACGTAACAATTTACAAAGAATGCATCAGATCATTAGTGCTCTTGCCACCTGAAAATTTTGCAAATTTTGGAAGACACTTCCTCTGTGAATATTATGCCCCAAGAGCCAACCATTAACCAATTAGTAAGTTTCACACGCTTTTAAATGTTTGCAATGAATTTCTATCTAGCATGAAACTTTCTCTATGCAAAGTCTTAGATTAATGAGGATAAATGTAAACAATGATCTTGGCAATGATTGCTCTCTGCATATCAATAGAATGAAAAGCTTATGTGAAATATCTTGCAATGTAAGTCAAATTCCTCAGTCTCTCCAGTTACCCTTTCCTATCAGGCAAAAATCTGCTGAGGAAATCCACAGGAAGAGGGAAAAGGACTGTGGAATTCTTTTCAGCTGAGATGGTTGTCAGCGTCTGAAGGTATCGTAGCTGAAGAGCAGAAGGAGACTCGGAAATGATGTCAGCAGCTTCCTTCAAGGCACGAGAGGCATTCATCTCACCCTCAGCAGCAATGACCTAAAATGAAGGACAAGTCTGAACACTGAGCAAAACAAACAAAGGAATTTCCAGGTAAGACTACTATGGCTATACTGTGGGGATTGCTTACCAACCACTCAAAGACTCTGAATAGAATAGTTTTACCTTAGCACGAGCTTCACGTGAGGCTTCAGCCTCAGCTGCCATGGCTCTCTGGAGCTGTTGAGGAAGACGCACATCTTTCCTGTAAATTGCAAAGAAGAAGTTCATAAATGCAACAAGGTCATTACCAGTAAGTTATGAAACTTTGTAACTTTAAATGACTCCTGATTTTGTTTGTGTAGCTAAGATGACATGTATTACGGTTAAAGAGAAAAAATAGGGCAAATATTTACTTACACTTCAACACGCTCCACTTTGACACCCCAAGGATCAGTGGCCTCATCCAAAGAGGTCTGTGAAAAAATGGACAGACATTTTTAAACATGTAAGATTCTATAACTTGATGATGATTATTAAAGCTAACATATTCACAATCCTAACTAGGAGACGGTGTTAACTAGGAGAAAAACTCTTGATTTTTAATGGATTTAAATCTAATTCATGTGCAGAGACTGATCAAACAAAGCTTGTAGCTTGTAAACTTCGCACTTTTCCGCTCCCATGCTGTCCCTTACTTTCTTCACTCTAATATTGTGCCTATTACAATGCTCTATTTTAAGCTTTCTTCGATGTTAATGTTTGATGTTTACAATAACACTGCCCCTCATAATATTTCACATCTCTTTACTCCCACTCAACAAATCCACTCTTACAGTACTCGCTCCTCCTCTTCTGGAAATTATTACATTAGCCACTCTAGACTAAATCAGAAAAATGATTCGTTTTCTATTAGGGGAGCCAAAATTTGGAATAGTATACCTGAAAATTTACGAAATTCTTCAAAATCTCTCTTTAAGGAAAAAGTTCATGCAATTCTGTTGAAAATATTTGAAGTTCAGGATAGTTATGCTGACCTAAACACGATAATCTCCGATTTTAAAAAATATTAGCCCCTGCTTATCTAAATAGCTGCCTCGATTTTCTAATCTCAATTTCTCTCGTGACTGACCTTTTTTTATTACAAATATGGTACTTTTTTTCATTTCAACTATCGTAATAAATCTTAAGCCGTCCACACACCACCTGCCTCGATTAGCCTTGCTATTTGCAGGTGGTGTGATATTTGTATATTTAATGTAAGAAATAAAGATGTTGTTGTTGTAGCCTCCTACAAAAGAATTGACCAAAGCAACAATAACCAAGCTACAATAAAAAATTCAATAAAGTACAAAAAAGTTCTTACCTGCATGACATGGCTGATTACCTCACGGTCAGCCAAAATCTCGCTCAGGTTTTTGGTTCCCAGCACATTTCGCAGGGTGGTCTGTGCAAGCAGACGTGTGGAACGATTGGCATTCTCCACATTAGTAATGGAAGTGGTGGCGTCATGGATTCTGAAATACACAACAGCATCTACTGCCACAGTCACACTGTCTTTTGTTAAAATCTGAAATGAGAATAGTGTATTAAGCTTTTTCATTCTGGGTGTAGTTACTGGTTACTAATTAATCCTGAAAGACAAGCAAGTAATTCCTCAAATAAGTACCCCTTTTGAAAAAGCACCCCTTGTTTTGGCCAAACTCCAAAATAAGCACCTCCCCTCCTCCTTTAGAGAAAACAGTTATACAAAGGCTTATCACAATGTTGAGCAACAGGTGATTACACACATAAACTTTATTTCAATTCAGATTTTTAAATAGCACTACTGTGCTAGTATCTCCAAATACAATCAATTATTAACTAGGAAGATCAAATATATTGCAATAATTATATATAAAAACTAATTAACTACTAACTAAAACAAACAAAACAAAAAAAAAAGAAACAAAAGAAAAGAAAAAGAAGGCTCAATGCTCGTCCATTAGGTCTTAGATTGTTTGAGTTTATAGTGATGAGTAGCACAATCACCACACCCATTTCTGTAACATTCTGGTATTTTCA
>JAHPZR010055738.1:122500-132500 GCA_019787425.1 Platygyra sinensis | reverse complement strand
TTTATTTGTTAAGTAATGCAAATGAGCAAAGTTAACCGTGAAAAGGGCTATTAACAGATCAGAATGCTCAAGAAAGCGCATACTTAGTATAAAGAAATAATACTGTGGAAAAATAGTAATTTTCCTTGAAAATGCCACTAAAATGCTCGAATAATGCTTGATGCTTTGGCCTCACTAAAATTCTTGAAAAAATGTTGGCATAATGTACAAAAGCCTAGCCTCAACATCTTCTCATCTGTTCTATGCTGCGATCTGGTATTATATAAAGAAGCTGGTTTGTGGTGATTTTAAATAGACCTTGCAGTTCTACAAGTTTGAAGTTAGTTATATTTCTTAAGCAATAAACAATATGGAGTAAAAACCCAACCATATTGTACAAACTTTCTACTGATTAGAACCTCTGAATTTACAAAACTATTTTAAGGAACTCCTAACTCTGATAATTTTTTCTTTTCCGTTGCAGAGTAAAAACAAAAAAATGTTTATTTCACATAGTACATTCTAGTTTGCAAAAACAATTGCAAATAGAAACGTTTAATACCCAGTCTGGTCCATTTTCTGATCTCCTGTTCTACTTCGGTTGCCTCTATACATGCAGCTTTTACTTGTTTGCAGACAGGTGAGCACTATTGCTGATTTGATACAAGTTCAATTAAACACTAAAAATATCAAACACCCTAAATTGTTAAAGTAACTACATGTTATATCTGTTTTCCTTGCTTTTTCATGATCCGCAGCGACAGCAAACGTTTCAAGATCCACACTATAAGATACATACTGGTAGAGGATCCATATTCATAGTATAAAACAAGAAAATGAGGTTAATGGGATATCACAATATCATTGTCTCTTGCTCTGGAGAAAGAAACACATTTTTGTTAAGTGTTTAGGATCAGGCCTCTCTCAAGGCCCACAGAACTGACCATGCAATCACAGAATTTGTACTACGTGAAAACTGAATTTTATTGCCATACAAATGTCACTAGAGACTACTGGGTGTGGTAAAGAACTGACAGTAGAAAACTAACCAGGTTGGTTATTATATCCTGTTACTTTGAAAAGAAAGCAAATCTTCGAAAATACACACTTTGACATCACCCTGACAAGGTAAGACTAATCATATTTAGCTACTTAAGATGCATATCACCTATAAATAATAATTATTATTCTTATGTTCTTGGTTTAAACTAAACACATTTAAGTGTTATTGTAACTAATAAAATAAGTGTTCAAAGAACAGTAACTTCAGTCACAGGTGACACAGTAGCTATGTCTTTCTTCAGTTCATCTAGTCATTTGTTCTCACTTGGAAGAAGTCTGGACAAAAAGTTGACAGGAAGTGGGAAAATGATAGTGGAATTCTTCTCAGCAGAGATGGTTGTCAGCGTCTGAAGGTATCGTAGCTGGAGAGCAGAGGGAGACTCGGAAATGATCTCGGCAGCTTCCTTTAGTGCACGAGAGGCATTCATCTCACCCTCAGCAGCAATGACCTAAAAATGACGGTGAAGTTTTGACACTAACCATAATGACGGTGAAGTTTTGACACTAACCATAAACATACATAACAATATATAGACAAGACAAGACAAGACAAGTAGCTACATATATAACAATTGGATTGCATACCAGCCACTCAGTCTCTGAATATAAAAACCTATTAGTTATACCTTAGCACGAGCTTCACGTGAGGCTTCAGCCTCAGCTGCCATGGCTCTCTGGAGCTGTTGAGGAAGACGCACATCCTTCCTGTACATATCAAGCAACCAATGCACAATTAAAAAAATAAAAAATTCTGGGAATGGGAAGTAGAAACTTGCAGTAAGTGCTGCGTGTGACCAGGACAGGACCAGCCAAGACACTTTGAGTAACAATCTGACTGAAAATAGTAATTATTATAAAATTGGTTTGTGTACATGTAAACCAAATTAATGACAAGATAATATAATCTAAAAATGGAACATAATGTACATACACTTCAACACGCTCCACTTTGACACCCCAGGGATCAGTGGCCTCATCCAAAGAGGTCTGTTTGAAATTGGACACAAATAAAGTAAGTTTTGGCCTTTCTACCAGAACCAAAACATACTATTACTCAGAGATCAATAATGTATAATTGTTCTTTTAACTTATTAAATAGCAGTAGTATCTACCTGCATAGTGTCACTAATGCTTTCTCTTTCACCCAAGATCTCGCTCAGGTTTTTGGTTCCCAGCACATTTCGCAGAGTAGTCTGGGCCAGCAGACGAGTGGAACGATTAGCATTCTCTACATTAGTGATTGACATAGTGGCATTGTATATTCTGAAATACACCACAGCATCTACTGCAACTGTCACGCTGTCCTTTGTCAATACCTGAAAAAAACAAATAGGTACTAGGCCCTTAGTTACTCAGTTATTTCACACACTAGTTTGGCTCACATGTAACTTTTCTAATTACAACGTGGGATTAAACACCAATTAGCAAATAATCTTCTTTGGTATCATTTTGCAGCTTTTGCTTGTAGCTCATATGGTCAAATAATGGCAGACCTTCAGTTTTCTCTAATTAAAACTATTTGGTTTTAGAATTTTACTTATGTTCTGTAATAGGTCAAATGCAACATCTGTAATCTCTTCATGATCAGTTGTTGTGTCAGGGCTGTAGGTACTGTAACAGGCAAGCCAAGGCACTTTGTCGCAGTCATTTTTTTGTGTCTTGTTTAAAGTCATCATTAAACGCCTTACATACCTAAAGGAAAATTTGATTTTAGAGTGTCTAAGGAACCAGAATCGGAGATCCCCTCTTCTCAAGCGATGTTGATTATTCTGTTTTTTAGACTGCACAACCACAGCGCCTACACAACATTTGAATTGGGGGACTGGGGATATCAGAGAATTAGTGCTAGATGCTAATAAAATAGGATATTGTACTTAGATACTTAGATATTATAATTGTCATTTTCTAAAAGAGAATTCAACCATGGACATTGCCTTTGTCATAACATTTTCATGGCCATTGCCTCAATCATTGTTTTTTTTAAGAATCTTTTTTTGCCTACACATAACAAGCTTGTAAATTGTACCTCTTGTGGTGGAACATCAAATGATACCACTCTCAAATCTACTTTCTGGTAGGAGTCAATACAGGGTAATATGAAAAACATCCCTAAAGAAAAACAACACTTGAAATAGGCAAGTTTCGAATTGTGCAGAAACAAAAGAACAGAGTCGAGGTTCAGGGGAATAATTAGCATTTTGTATTGTTCAAAACAAAGGAAAATGTAAATTATTCCCCTGAACCTCGACTCTGTTCTTTTGTTGCTGCACAATTCGAAACTAGCCTATTAGCCATTTTAAAATGGTTATCAAATATATATTAAATCAAAATGCACCTATGCTTCAGTCGAACCTGTGTTATAACCGCCACCTTTAGAACTTAAGGAACTGGCTGCTTAAGGTGGCTGAACACAGTTTTCAAGTGCCTATGCCTAATTCACCATAACTTTAAAACTATTTATCCCTTGGCACCCATTTTTTGCAAGAGTCAAGGTTACCCACAGAAATATTTATTCTCGCATTTTGACTGGGGTGTGTGCTGTTGCCATGGCAACGGGGCTGGTTAAAAACAAGGCTTAAATAATGGTTTCTGTTTATTTAAAAAAAAATCCAGTAGTTAGATTGTTTTCATATTTTGCACACTAAGAAATGACATTAAATCCCTTCTGTCAACATGGTTCTAATAAAATTTTGACATAGGCGATTTTCGTAATTCGCCGTTAATCGTTTTCTGTATTATTAAAAATTCCCTATGTCAAATTTCAGATTTTTTTTGATAGATCATCCCCGTGGTCTGTGATCTATTTTTCTGCCAAATTTCTTGAAATTCTAACGACTGGATCATTAGAAATCGGCATGTTTCTGCTAAAGCAATCGGTCTCAATTTTTCGAGCAACTGCGCATGCGTTGCATTTAACTGGGTTCTTTCGGTAACAACATAGTTAGTCGACTAACTATGGTAACAAACAAAAGCTGAAAATTGCTGGGTTCTTTGCATCGTTACCTTTTCTAACATATCTCTGTAATAAAAGACTAAAGCCATCAATACACTGCGTTCAATTATAGAGAAAAACAACACGGATAAAGCGGGTGTTGAGTAAATAAAATGATCCCTCTACTGACAGCATGTTTTTTTTTTAAATCCTTGTGCACGTGCTAAATACTGCATCAGCAAAAGCACGCGCGAAAACTGTGTTCGGCCACCTTAATACAGATGGCCATTTAATTCAGGACCAATATAAAATACTCATTAGTGGTCTTTAATGTCAATTTTAATGGCGTATCGTACAACACCTCATGCATATAGACAAAAAGACAATTATAAACACTCTTTCAAGTAGTCAGTAAACAAGGTTCAGTGCCGAGTTGTAACTTAGCAGTATAATATACATAACATTGTGCAAAAGTACCGTGCAATAAATTATCCTCTACTCTTCCACGGTGTACAAATGCATTACTGTATTTCTATGATCTGACTTGCAGTTCACCACAAAATATCTCATTCCATTGTTTCATAGTTGTTATATTCCATTTCATAGTTGTTGAGTTCAAGGTGGCCGCTTACACAGGTAAACATATGTGAAGTATATATGAAATAATTCATATTTGTACTACGGTTGTAGATGAATGTGAAGAGTGATCATCGCAGTAAATTTAAGCAATTGGAAAGAGGAACCCTGAAAAAAATCAGGGCTTCAACGGGATTCGAACCCATGACCTCCACGATACGGGTGCGATACTCTACCAACTGAGCTATCAAGCCACACATTGGGAGCAAGGTCAATTCACTGCACGGGAAAATATGAACTCAATAAATTGACCTTGCTCCCAATGTGTGGCTAATCATAGCTCAGTTGGTAGAGCATCGCACCGGTATCGCGGAGGTCATGGGTTCGAATCCCGTTGAAGCCCTGATTTTTTTCAGGCTTCCTCTTTCCAATTGCTTAAATTGGAAAATTTACTGCAATGATCACTCTTCACATACAGGTAAACATAATTATGTGTAGTCAGTATATCCTGTATAGTCACACGACTTCTAGAATTAATAAAAATGTAAATGTATGTACATGTACATCAGGTAACAAGTTGCTGTGACATGATGCTGACCTAAAAAAGTGCTTGCATAAAAAAAGGTACCAGACCAGATGCTGTCAGTTACATCTGGTAGAATTGTTGCACGTCATTTCTTATACACCTAAAATTACAGTCTGGAAAATTTTCTTCTGCAAATTTCATGTAAAATAAGGATAACCTGAGAGTGGATAATCAGGTTGATTGTATTTAGCACCATGTTAATATATTACCTGGTCCTTTTGCTCCGCCAGGTAACAACCGGCCAAGACGGAAGATCACTGCTCTCTCATACTCCTGAACAATCTGGTATTTTTTAAAATGACATTTAGAGGAAATAATCTAAGGTACAGCACTAGCATGCCAAATTAAGTATGAACTGCTAAAATTCTTACACCTTCTTCTGGTTTGATATCTCTGCCAGGCCACAGAAAATTATAAAAAGTTATCTACATAAAAATCTTTAATTTCATAAAGAAATTAATAAGAAAAATCTATTCTCTAGAGACACTTATTTATAAATCATTTAAATTTGCACAATTTTATCTTATGAATGATGTGAACTGCAGAAATACAAATGAAATGAGGATGAGACTATTGCAGTAGTAATAATCAAAATTATTTTATTTTCTGTGATTGCAAATTTAACCTTGCCCCCCCTAAAAAAGTAAAATTAATAAAAAAATAAATTCAGGGCTTCAACGGGATTCAAACCCGTAGTTAGCTATAGCAGAAAGGCAGTGGGTCTGAATCCTGTTGAAGCCCCAAGATCTATTTATTATAAGCACTTAATTTGCAATTGCATTTAAAATTGCAATCATTTCACATGTTTTGTTTTGGGTAACATACAAAACCACTCAAAATTGATTAAATGGGCTTGCAGGCATCTGCAGTGAAGGATTTAGTTCAGCACAACCTTTCCTTACCTTAATACAGAAACACAGAGATAAAGGCAGCGTACAGAGAAAAATCAAAAATGAGAAAAATGTCAGCACATAGTCACACACACCACGGCTCTCAAAGGTACCACCTGTCAAAACAAAAAGGAATACGGACAGTCAAACAACTGCAAATTGCTGCGAGGCTGTACTAACCTATTTTAAGGGCTACTGTTATAGAAATTATTTACCATGCAATCCTTCCTTTCTACATAAACTTTCCTGTTTGTAATTAACTACAGTGGTCAGTTGTACATCAGAAAATGTTACCATTGCATGGCCAGACATGTACAATAAAATACAAGTCATGCAAGTGAGTATTTACCATTGTCATCACTTCCTCCACCTGAAACAAACAACACATTCATAATGATGTCAAACAGTACTATCCCCAAATCCTATTTGCTTGCATGCCTACTGAATGTTCTGCCTCTGTGCAACAATCATGATACCACTGCACTTAAGTTTTTTGGCAATTTTCTTCAAGGGGTTGCATTGTAAATTCTGTTTTGAAAATAGTTTTAAACTTCTCATTATGACAACTGTGGCTGGGCAATAAATATTTTGAATTGGCAGTAGAAAATCTATAAGTGACCATAAGTTGACCACTCATTTGCTTATAAGTGCTAGCAGGGGCAAACTTTGACCTAGTCTGCATATACAGACATTTGCTAAGAAGACACATCTGCATCCAGGCTAATTTTGCTTGATATATAGTTGACATAACTTTTTGGGCCCCTGGTGGTCTCTTTTCACAAAGCATATAATCCAATTCCAAGATTTTCCTTGCGATTTGTAATTATATATTATTATAAAACGAAGAAGAAGTCTTTTATTCATAAATCATTTGTTACTACATGTATCTTCAAACACCTCATGGCCATGATCAGTGCATGGCAAAGACTCAATCCCGGCAACAATTAATTTTAATTTCGCCGCCACGCACTTTATCAATTATCACACATACAGTGGGATAATAAAAAGAAACCCACATGAAAATTTTGTAACATAACATGAGTCAATTACTTTTGCTCTCGCATGAAAGCGAAGTCGACTTGGTTTTTAGTAATTTAAAACTTATATCAGTTTTTTCTTGTTACTGTCTCCGGGGATTCCTTCGCTTTTTCATGTTTCTCTACCTATTTTCAGAAATCAAACATGGCGATTCCAAATATTATGTTCGTTTGCAAGATGAAAAAAATAAAATCCCGGCAGGTGCTTGACACATTACGCTCACACCGGCGGTTAGAGATATTTATCGAATTGCGACAAAAAGTTTCTTTAAAACCTAATGAGAAGATGCGATGTTTTTTGCAATAGCCAGCCAATTCTAAAAAATGTTGTGGATTTGTGGTGAATCGACGAATTCTACCAGCTTGTGCTGTGCATACCATAAAATCACAAGGCTGCCGGTCACGGTCTTAAATAGACTAAACGCCCGGGCAGTCAAAATTGTTCATCAAATTCCCAAAAAAAAGCCTCCTCGAAACGTATTGAGACTGTCTGATGTTTGTTCGAAAATACAATACACCAAAGGCAAAGCGATTCTCCGAGCTTGTACATACTACAGTATACAGTAATCGTCACGTTCTCGAATATTTTTTGCGTGATCACACTACTGGTCACGGTGACGAGTAAACAAAATGCCCAGCAGTCAAACAGAATTCCTGTACTAAAAATCCAAAATAATTTTTACAATCGTTTTGCATTTCCGAACAAACATCAAATACTCTCAATACGTTTCGAAGAGACTCTGTGGGAATTCGAGGTACAATTTTGACTGTCGAGCATTTTTTCTTTGAGATCGTGACTGCATGCAGCTGGCATGCAATCGGATAAAGAACCTTGCGAATTTATACAAGCTTGGAGAGTAGAATTCATCCACTACACATCCACAGTTACTTTAAGAATCACTTGGCTATTCCGAAGAAACATCGCATCTTCTCATTAGGTTTGAAATAGGTTTTTGTCGCAATTCGATAACTATCTCTAACTGTCGATGTAAGCGTAAAGTTTCGAGTAACTGTCAAACACATGCCTATCTTTTGGAATCGCTCGTCATTTCAAAAAAAAAACCTCGAAGTCCATCAAGTAGTTTGAAAGAATCTTTCAGTGGAAAGTCTGTGAAAATTTCTGAATTTAGTCCATTTATTTAAGACCTTGCCCGGCTGTCGGGCATATAGCCACCTTTCACAACACTAAAAGGACGAATTAAAAATTAATTCCTTTGGAGACTAAGGGGAAATAAGCTAACATTCGCAGAGCAACAGAGTTGATGTCGATCGACTCGCAGAAAATTCTCTGAACGACTGAAGCGAAAAATTGTCGAATGAAAGTTACGGCTTGTCGAAAACCTAAAGCAGCAAAAGCTGTGCAGGGGTATAGGAAATTTTAAATAGAGTAAATATTAAAGCAGTACACAATTATTTGCACTTGAACACCCACGGTTACACCTTTGTAAAAATTACGATGTCTCTAAGGTTTTCAGCGAATCATCTTTTTTGACAATAGCGTTCATTAACAATTCTAAAAGGTGAGAGGCGTAAATGCGCAAGGAGGCTAAAAAGAAAATAAATAAATTATATTCGCAATGCAAACTTCTGGCGAAACGATGCAGTTAATTACTATGCAACATTTAAAACATAAAATATGTTGCGAAAATGATGTTACACTTGAATGCTTTTTTAGCATTTTTTTTTTGTTCGAATGTACACATGACAAAGATATCGAACGTTGCACAAAATTAAAAGTCGACAAAACGAAGGATTGCGATCACACGAACGCCCGGCCGGGTGGTGTCTGTTTTCAAAACAAAAACGCTCATGAAAGCACAGTCCACTGCATAACTGTCAGGTAAGCGAATTTTGACGACAACAGAATTTACAGAATATGAAAAATAAAGCTGAGGTGACGTTCCCAATATCCTTCGAAGAGGGAAATTGTCTTGCCCAAGCTTCAGTTACCGAAGCCTTCATTATTTTGTCATCCTCGTCTATTTCACTACATGAAGTTAAAGGCGAGACTTGAAAAACAGATGTTGCAGTTACTTACTTGGTTCAGAAAATGTAGCGTTTTCCTTCTGATTTAACTCCATGAAGGATAAGCGACTTTAGCGGTAGCTTTCTCCAGAAAAACAAATGTCACGTGACTCCAAGCTGCACCTGCCTACAGATTCTAGCTTGCTTCTTTTTGCAAGTAATTACTTCAATTTATCAGTAATTTATAAGCATTTGTCGGAACACTTGCAAATACATCAAATACATACAGAAGCTTTTAAGACACCAAACACTCGGCAACAATGAATGTGCCATGATTATCACACCTGTACAGTTGTTAAAACTGGATAATCTTGCAAAATCAACCAGTGACTTGAGTGCAATAACAAACACACAATATTTAAATACACGATATAAACACAAAAAATGAATAAGGAAAGCTAAAAATAAGATGGAACAAAATTACAGCAAATAAATGTGGTGAGAGATGGTAGGCTTAAATTTTGTTTCGGAGTCTATCAATAAGTAATCAGATGGAATCCTGAGTTAATGAAGTTCTTGGCCAGAAACTTTTAATACTTACAGTCTGGCGTTAAATGAGTGGATGAGATGATCGAGCTTTTAGAAAAGACTGAACTATGTGTGAAAGGGATACAACCTCTAACAAAATAACATTCCCATATTTTTCATGGTTATACAAAAGTGGTTTACTACTATGATCGAGCCAAAAAGATGCAATTCTCTAAGAAACGTTCCCAATAAAAGATTTTGAAAGATAAGATTGAACAAAATTGTCTAAAATGGTTTCAGAGCTGAGTAGCTAACATTAATTTAATGAATGAAGAGCCATTAGAAATTTCTTTTATTTTTCCATTCCAGTCTGATTGAAGTAAACCAGAAGCTAATCACCTAGTCTAGGTGATGGGCTTCTGGATAAACTTATTTGTTGACTTAA
>JAHPZR010055738.1:105000-117500 GCA_019787425.1 Platygyra sinensis | reverse complement strand
TAAAGTGTTTTATAAAACCCTGGCTTACGTATACCAGTTAGAAGCTCAGGTTATGAAATCAAATAACAAAGAGTCCAGTCACAATCTTAAATGGAGAAAATATATCGATAACTTAGAACAATGTTAAAGGTTTGATTTCTCATAGCGCCCTGTAACCAAATTATTATTTTTATTATTACTATCCTTTTAAAAGTGGTAATGCAGTGGTAATTAATGAATGGTGCCAATAACACGGAAAGTGGTGTTGTTGAAAGTAATGTGCTATATATGTTCACTCTTTAGCCTGCGCATGTAAAATCTAATGATAAAAAAATTGTAAGTATGCCAACTGTAATTTAATTAGGTATTGCATTATATGTTTTGTAAGTAGTGCTTGTAGTGTAAGTATGTGTAGCGCAATGTAAATGTAAGTATAATATTACTATTGTAAGTAGTGTAAGTGTTTTGTCCTGTAAATAAAATTGGATTCAAGATCAAAAAAAAAAAAAAAATTCTGTGATAGATAGTGAGTAGCGTAGCTGCGTGCACCGGGGGCCGCTTTTTCATGTTTTCGAAGTGTCTGTGAAGAGAATTTAGATGAAAGTTTTGAACGACTAGTAAAATTATACTAAAACAATTAGATTATTCGCTCTCGATTTCTATCACGTGATAGTTGACTTGGGCTGCGCCCTCGTCAACTATCACGCGGTAGAAATCTCGAGCTCATAATCTAATTGTTAAATATAATAATTTAGAAGATGTGCAATTTTTCCATGAGTTTACTGGCACGATAAACTATAGCTGATTGACCAATCAGAGTGTGTGTATTGATTTGGTTATTATTGCCAACGAGCCAGCCAAGCGAAGACGCTCGGCTGGCGAGGCAGCAGAGAATAGTGCCGCGCGAAGAATGCTGTATGCAAAAAAAATCTCGATCGGCGACCGAAAGTGAAGTGTAAGTGTAAGTGTAAGTGTAAGTGTAAGTGTAAGTGTAAGTGTAAGTGTAAGTGTAAGTGTAAGTGTAAGTGTAAGTGTAAGGTGTAAGGTCTAAGACCCCCGGTTTTAGCCAATTGCAAGGACGGAACTATTCGAGCCATTGTAGGTTTAGCCAATCAGCAGGTGTGTTACATCTAGACTTGTTCGGGTAGTTTGTGTTTGATTTGTTTTTGATGTGGAAGGGTCATTGTGAAGCGCGAGTGTTTTCTTTGTTGTTGTCTTTATTCAACTGTGAACAATTTAGTAGTGTCAGAACATACCGGACCAGCGAATCGAATATTGAGGAAAACTGTATGTTAGACAAGAGCAAATCCAGTGTACAAGATACAAAATCAACACGAAACCGCATGTTCACCACAGAATTGAACAAGCGTGTTCATGAATCGAAACAGTGTATGTATGCCTTCTCTGTTTATCCATATCGAACTGAAAGTTCTGTCGGGCAGCGTTTTAACCACTAGAGCAATTCCGGTGTTCAAATCTAGCATATCCAAGTGAAGGTTCAGTCGGACAGCATTTCCGAACAGAACTGAGAGTTTATCATTCGAACCACTGGAGCAAATCCAGTGTTCAAAACAAAACACAAATCGAACCTGTTTGCCTCAGAATTAAACAAGCGTGTTCATCAAACTAGCGTGTTCACTTTCTCTTTGACTTTGCCCATCGTATTGAACTGAAGTGAAGTGAAGTGAATACTTTATTTACCCTTGGATTGTAGAGTAGCTTTGTCGCAGCTAATATCTCCGACCATCTCACAGTATAACAACTAAGGCCAGACCACAACACCGGGAACTTCATGCCCTACTCTTTATGATAAGCGCGTGGGTTCTTTTATTTACCCTGCTAACCATAACATCGAAGATGCAGGAGACGGGGCCTACGGTTTATTATTTGAAAGTTTGACCGAGCGGAGATAGACTGCAAAACCTTCGATCTTTAACAATTATTCAGGGAAACAGTTTTGCGGAAGCTACGGCAACTCGCCGTCTAGTCGTCTTAGGCTCGCCGGCTACTCAAAAATGACGTCTGAAAAATTTTTATTTGTATCAATGTGAGCCTATCCGTCAATAAAATTAAGCACAAATACTATGTCTAATTTTCTTCTCAACAAATATGTAGCGATTAATGCAACTGTTATAGCTGTAAGATAAAAGAAATGTGAAATCAATTGGGTCGTGAGAATTGTCGCTAAAAACGTGATGGGGCACCGAGCCGTGATGGTAGCGCTGAAATATTTGATTTGGATAGCCGGGGTTAGAGGTCACTTTTTCCTCTGAAAATGAAGCGAAAAACCCAGCAATCGCTGCTTAGCGCCTGGGACAAATTTAACAGAAACACAGATAACACAAATGAAGTTAAGTTGTTTTCTTTTGAAAATATAACTGAAATTAGTTCGTAAATCTCCAGTGAATGTACGCGTAATTTAATTAGTTCTTTAAACACGACTTGCAACCCAGCGCTTGGTTTGCACATGATTTTCGAGCGCAAATAACTGCAATGTATTTGAAAAAAAATTAATAAAAGAAGATTTCAGCAAAAGAAACAAACTTTGCAAGATCTTCTAACTTGGCAGCCGTAAGATATCGATGTTTGAGTAAAATTTGAAAGTGAGAAAAAAATTGGTGAGCTTGTCGAAGCAGTACGAATAAATACATGCACTTTTTCAACGCTTCATTATAAAGCGAAACAATTTCAAAATACGTCAAGTTTAAGTCAATGTATTAATTCTATCACTTTCGAAATCATGAACGAAAAACCGAAACTATCACAAAGGTTCAAAAAGTCGATGATGGTCCGCACGCTCAAAGTATTACAGCATAAATTACACTGAAACGCACCTTCAAAATTTTCTTGGAGAGGCCCCAGGAACCCTCAATAAAAGGTGGGCCCTCTCCTCCACGTGGCCCCGTTAAAACCACTGCACGTATTTTTAATAGCATTTTCCGCCACCTACTCAAAGTTTTTCTCTGGCCCTCTACTTCAAATTTTTGGATGGACCCAGTCAAACTGACTGACAATGCTCCTCGAATCAGCGTACTTTCAATATCCTACTGGATTGCATGACGAACGAAAGCAGCCTTACCCCCAAGGGGTGTCATGTTACCGGCCGGTAAAAACGTTATTTCTCTCGGTAATGTTTGTATTATGCTGTATTAACAAACCCTTATTACACCACAAATTATTTGCTCGTTGGCACTCAATCGATAGGTATACCTAGTATGATACTGTCTTTGACAGCAGAGGAGGATTTAGATCTTTTGCTTCAAATGACTGGTGGATTTATGCTAAAAAAATAAATAATGAGCTTTGAGCTCTTTATTTTTATTATGTGTGATAGAAAACTGGAGCTCATGAACTAAAACCTGATTCCCATAACAAGGCTCAAAATTAACTTTTTCGCTCTCAGCAGGGGACTAAAGGGCAAAATGTGGTGGCCAGATGATGATCATAAATTTTGGTTGCTAAATTACAGTCTTTCCCATAAAACCGTGAACACCAGAGAAAATTTCTGGAATGTTTATTGTTTCGCGACCAATCAGAAGCGATATGAAACCGCAAAAGATAACCACCAAACCGCAGCAAACAGTAGTCCCGACTTGATTCAAAACAATGAGCTGGCTTTTCTTCACGACTAACCTTCAAAAACCAAACTACCGAATTCGGAATAGACCTAGAAGCAAGTGTAAATTGTCAAAATTTACAATGGTACAAGTTTTCACCTACAAAAAAATACGGATCGAAAATCACCAATCACAGCCAACTAGCATGACCTTTTGAACTGCACGTGAAGTACACCGCTCAGCCCTGCTTCTGATTGGTTCGCTATTTTTTGCTTTCAGACGCGCTGTGTAGCCTTGTCTGATTCTATCTACTCGATATTCAACATCGCTTTCCCATAATATGTCACTAAACATATCATTCATATCTATTCTTTGCATATAAATAAGCAAAAATACAAAAGGAACAATTTCAGTATTTGAAAACGGTAAAATTGAAGATTTGTCGTGGAAAACAAAGCCAGTTCGTTGTTTCGAATCAAGTCGTGACTGATCCATGCTGCGGTTTGGCGGTTATCTTTTGCGGTTTCATCTCGCATTTGATTGGTCGCGAAACAACAAACATTCCAGAAATTTTCTCTAGTGTTCACGGTTTTACAGGAAAGACTGTAATAACTTGCATATGGACATGATTTTGTTTTTTGTACTTTGCATGAAAGAAAAGTTACAATTATTGAAGAGCTAAAAGGATTAAAAACAGCATTAGCAAGACTTATATAAAGCTACTGCTACAGATCGCTGAAAGTTGTCAGTTGCAACCAGCAACTGGGTCGCAGGTATGTCAGTGGGAAATGAGAACCAGGCTTACTTACGGCCCGTTAATTTGGGGTGATCCGGATCTGGATCAGTGATCCAAGATCTGTCGGGATCATGGTCCATCAAAGGAACTGACGAATCCACTCTGGCTATGGATTCACTGGTTCCTTTGATGTACCATGATCCAGACAGATCTTGGACCACTGATCCCGATCCAGATCACCGCAAAGGAAAGCACCCTTAATTTTCAGCACCCAAAATATCTAAGTCATGTCTTGAAAACTCTTGAAATGTCCTCCCAAACAACAAAACTGCGCTGTTTTAAGCACTTCAGCTCTAATTAAACCTAGGACCAAAGAACGAATGGAGCCAACCATGTGAAAAAAGAACGCCTGATCGATCGCATGTACATGTTACTTTCCAGGAAGCAACTGAGCTTAATAAAATTGGAAAGTTAAATATTTACCTTATTAGCTCAAACTTTTCCAATACAAAGCAATCTAATCTAACGGACTATGACTACCTGCAGTTCTATTTCGGTTATTTCCTGTCATTCTATCTACCTGTAAATCAAAAAGTTTAATCTTAAAGAAGTAAAGCGAAACGCGGCTGGGTGCGATCATGTCAAACATCGATTAATTAGTGTCGAACGCCGACATGTTTTTAACTCACCATGTTCAATAAGACGTTTATCTTCTCCTTCAGCCTGCTGTTTATAACTTTGAGCTACCGGATTCACGTGCATACTGGTCGATGTAGAGTGTTGAGCCATAAAAACTCACAGATAATCAAGAACCATGTTATTTCATTCTCAAAACAAAGAGAAACAACTGCACCATCGATTTCTGAATTATGCGCAAGGTCTGGGCGAAAGGGCGGAACTGCGAGGGCGTCTGCGGGATTACCCGTTGTTAACTGTTTTTCCCGTGAGCGGGTTCTCCCGCGCGCGGTTGCCAGGAAGGTTTGTGACGTCACTAGTAAGCAAAAGGCAAGTTGTGAGTTGTTTTCGGTGCAGCAGTTTCATGGCGTTTATGACTTTTCCAGCATATAGATGAGGATTACCTGCATTGAAATCTTTCCTTCCATCCTGTGGCTTATATAAATAACAAGATACTAACAGTCTGTTGGACGCAATCCACGGCGATGAAAAGTGAAAGTTCATGTGGTTCTTTATGCCAGCATCCTGAGTGTTGGAGAGCAAACTTGCAAAGAGTAAAGGATGCTGTTAGACTGAGAAATGGAATTCACAGTGATGAAACAGTGGAAGAAAAAGACTTCGATACTCTGTCTAAAAGCAGAAGGAAAAGTGACGAGGGTGAGCGAGTGAGATCAATTTTGCCTCAATCAAATTAGGCGCTGTTGTGCTTTTGGTTTAATTCTGAAAATCGCAAATGAATAACTTCCATCTTTGGTATAAGGCTTACCTTTTGTGGTTTTAAAATTAAATTACCAAAATGAAATATTGGTTGGCTGTGGCAGCAAATTGCTAAGGTATGCTATTGAGGAATATCAGTCCTTTTCAATAATAACAACATTTGAAATTAATTAACTTGTAGATTATCGTAGCTAATGATGCTTAATTATTTGCTGCTGTCAATTCAGTATTCTATATTATATATCAGTTTAAAATATAGATAGGACCCTGCGCACGCTCTGATTGGTCAAAAACCCATGTTTTGTCAGAGCATAAAACATAGAAAAAGTGTGTTTTATTGTTTTGCGTTTGTAAAATCAACATTTAAAAGCAAATGAAGAAGCCTAGACCGTGTATTACACTGTGATAAAACACTCCGGTCATTTGAGAACACTCAAGAAATGTAGAAAACACTCACCTGCCGTTCGTGTTTCTAAAATTCCCTCCTGTTCTCAAATGACCATTGTGTTTTATCACTGTGACAGTGTAATACTAAAACAGTGGATAGTGTTAAACGCGCGCGCTGATTGACTCGTCAAATTCTGAATATTCTGTTCTATTTACCTCCAAGCAACTCGGGAAAAATGGCGTCTCGGTTTGCATCCGTGATAAGTGAAGAAATCATCCAAATTAACTTTTTGTGGTGTATTATTATCTCTCTGTTTTAGTAAGCCACCTCCACCTTGGTAAATTGTTGTTAATTATTCATTCAAAATATTTCCCTGTGTGTGACTGGTTAGAACCACACGCATAATTCACCATAACTAGCCCCGGGGGGATACTCGAGATATTCCTGGGTGGGGAGGAGCGGTCCGGCCCCTCATACCCTGACCCTGTTAAAGACAAATATCGCTGATTTTCTTACCCTGTTTAAGACAGAATTCCGATTTTTGATACCATTTAAGACATAGATTAAAAGTTGCGGTTACAAATTGTGTGGCTTTCTTGTTGTGTAATCAATGGAAATTTAATGTGCCTGATATCAATGCCAAAGTAAACGAAAGTCAATAATAATTTACAAGAGCTTGTAAAAATTTTGCCGTTTATCGTCCAAGAAAAGATATCCCATTTAAGACAAAAATTGATAAACCGACACCCTGATTAAGACAAAAAATGACAAATTCGATACCCTGTGTAAGACAAAAATCCCAAAAACACACCCTGGCTGGCCGCACGTGTTAAGCTCTTAAAAGGGAGTACCCCCCCCGGTAACTAGCTGCTGTTGACCAAATTTGGCAAGCACTTTGTCTCGTTGACCCCATGACGTCAAAAGTGCAGCTCCCTGCAGATTATTGAATCATTGACCGAGAAAACCAGGGGACTATGTTGTGTTATTTTTAGTGAGCAGAAAAAAAAGAGCGAAATAGCAAAACTCCTTTAAGATGGGAGAAATATTTTGAATGAATAAATTATAAAACAATGATTAAGTTCGGCTTTCATAGGATATGAAGACTTTTGTAGATCTTGCAGGGTGTTATTCACTGAGGCCAAAGGCCAAGATCAATAAGGGTGTTATCCACTGAGGCCAAAGGCCAATGTGGATAATAAACAAAATGTTTTTGAGATAAACTTATTTAAAAAAATCAACTTCTCCCAGTCTCAAAATAACTGTTGATACACTGATTGATGTCAGGAATGAAACATCAAAACATTGCTTCTTAAAATCAGATAAAATAAAAACCTTGCTTTCCAATACGGATGTTCCAGTCCATTTCAGGGCACAGTGCAGCAAGCTAAGTATAGCTAACCACAGCTCACGGCCGACTGTATCGCAGATAAAATGTGTCTCCGACACTATATCAAACTGATTTGAGAATCACCAACCAGAGAAGACAAGAACCTCCACCATCACTAATGCTCCTTTCATTCAAAACTAGAATTAAACGGCCTTTAGGTTGACCACAGTCACAAGTTTTCTGAGGGTATTTTTACAGCTTCTGCAATTTTCAAGGCAACATCCAAGCTTTTTGGCTCACAGGGTTGCTCTGATGACAAAGAGATTTGTAGATTTCGCAGGTAAATTCTGCTTTCACTGAATGTTTTTATTCCATGAGGAGTGACGCTCGGGTCAGGTTTGACAGTGACGTGATTTTCCTGGACCAATCACAATTCTTTGCAACAAATAATAACCTGTCGTGAGAATGAGATTGCTTCATTTTGTATAGATAGTAGATTACATCAAAAGACTTTTTTCATCTTCATCATTTTGCCTGCTTGCAGAGCTATGCATATAATAAGGGTGTTTATTACCAATTGGTGGTTTAATAAAATAAATTTAAGAATTAGGACCACTTTATGATATTTATAAAGCAAGTGATTTACAAAGTATGCTTTTTACTCCCAGCTTACTGACTCAGCTCTTGGGGGGTAATTCTGGTTTCTGTAAAATAAAGTACCTAGAAGTTTTACTATACCCTTCCTGGCTTGGATACTGGTCAATGGAAGATTACTTTCCATCATTTGTTCGGCTTGTCCTAGCAATTTGTCACACTACTCAGACCAGAGTGGTTCTCTGTCACTGCGGAGTGCCTTAATTTTCAAGAACACAACATAATGCCACGGGCTCAAACCTGGAAAGCCCTATAAAGAGTCCAATGAAAACAACAAACTTAGAGCTGATTTCCAGTCTGTACTGCGCACTCTCAAGAGTTTGTTTATGTTTTTTGTTTTGCTTCATGTAAGACATCACAAAATGTAAACATTTTGCAACTACTTACATGAGGTAAATTCAAAGTTTAAAAACAACTGCCATTATGGATACGAAGTGGTCGAAGCTTAATACTTCGTTCTTTCTCATATCACTTCATGAAACAACTTCGCAGCTGTAAAAATCAATGAAGCTGTTGGAAAAAGAATTTGAAAGGTCTCAAAGATAAGGTATGTGGTTCTTAACAAATAATATCGATTCGCATTCCATCGAGTGAGCCGTTTATAATGTTTATAAACATTAGGGTTCTGAGACTGCGCAGTACGGACTGAAAATCATCTTTAAGGCTCAGTTAATTACAGTCAAAGGTGGTACTTTCCTAAATTTAATTTCATAATTTACCACTTAATTATTCAGTACGTTTTTTCATTACTGGTAGTAGGATGGAGTTGTTCTAAATTAATAAATAATTTGTATTTCAGGCTCTCTTCCTACACTGAAAATTGTTGATGTATTTGGGGAGACAGACCTCAGACAGAACAGTGCACCAATTAATGGTCATACTACATCACAATCAAACAGATATCATCACAGGTCATCATCATTACCCTCGTTATCACCTGATCTGAGGTCAGATAAGAGCCGCAAGCTTTTGTATTTTATGTATTGAGCAAAACTGAGGTTTTCCGAAATGTTAATCTTGTGTGGCAAAGGCAAAAGAAGAGTTCTTATAATAATATCATTTTATAGAATACTGGTATTGCATAGAGAACAACAATATTGGATACTATGACTGGAGAGTGAAATACAAAGAAAGAACTTTGAAATCAAAATTTGACTTTTGGCTGGGATGGACTGATGCCAGTTAATTATTTTCTCCCTTTGCATTTATGTATTTTGCTTTTTTGAGCATAGTGGTAGTGGTGATACACTTAATATCTAGTTTTGCATGAGATCTGGGATGTTAAATATTATGTCATGAGTTGTGCATGAGGCTTGATAGACAAAGGACATCATCCAAGAAATAGGGATGCATGGGTTCTCTCATACATTAACCCTTTTAACTTTTAGTCTCCCAAAACTGTCCCTCATGTTTACAGTAGCTTGTGTAAGGATATGTTGCATTTGACAGTCATGTTCTATTTTGCAGCAGTCAATGTCAGACATCTTCATGTACCCCAACTGTCCGCGTGCCTCGTCCATCTCCTGTTTCTCCAACAGTGTTAACAGATTACCAGAAACGAATGCTGTGGAAGAAGAAATTGCAAGCTGGCCAAGAAGCTGCTAATATTCGCCATGAGAAGGGCAATGCATCAGTTGTTGGTGTTCATGAATTGTATGAAAATGATGAGTTGTTACAAGACTGGAAGGATGTGTATATTACTTCGGCATATCTTGTATGGTGTCAAACAAGCAAGGTAATTTACCTCTTGGCTTACTTCTACATATGCTAACAGCAACTGAAAAAAGAGAATAAAATACTGTTAATAATGCCTTAAATAATACTAGCACTTGTAGTAAGTACAATTGATTACATCTATACAATAAATCAGTCTAATAAACAATAGCCTCCATTTGGCGCAAAAAGATGGTAGGATATTTGTCTGCAGACATTATCTGTTCCGAGAAGTGAACAGTTCTCTGAGAGCATAGCTCGAGGAAAACTGTGAGCTACGAGGAACAGATAATGTCCAAGGACAAATATCCGAGCATACCGTATTTCCTGGAATAATAGCCCTCCCTCGATTAACCCCCCCTTTGATCGAAATATTTAAAATAACCACCTCCCTCGAATAATCGCCCCCCTCGCCATTTTCTCTTTCTCTTATCCCCTCCCTCTCAAGTTAAAAATTGATATCTTGGGTAACAAATAAGTTTTCATTTAATTGTTCAAAAACTGAATGGTTATGTTGCAGTTAATTTTGGTTTCAGTTAATTTTATAATTTTACTAGTTAGTTTTTTTCTAACTAGGTGATTTTATTTTTAACTAGTTAGTTTTCTTCTAACTAGGTGATTTTTCCACTTTTTTTTTGGGGGGGGGGGGGGGGGGGGTGTTTCTCAAAAAGAGTAACACGCTCACCACCAGCTCTAACCCTATCCCAATTCCTAACCCTATGACCCCTAACCCTATCCCAGACCTAGCCTCCCCATTTTTTTTATTATTTTGCACTCACCTGGATTTGAACTCCAAACCTCTGACTTTGAAGTCCATCTTCATCTCCACTATGCCACACAAGCAATCGTTGCAAATTTGCTCATATTTGTTGGTCTAATAAGTTATTGGTCCCAGACTCACCCTTCCCCTTTGACACAAATTACAGTGCTGGTTTGAAAATTTCAACCCAGTTTGAAAAATATGAACCAGTTCAAAATAAAATCACCTAGTTAGAAAAAAAACTAACTAGTTAAAAATAAAATCACCTGGTTAGAAAAAAACTAACTAGTTAAAAATAAAATCACCTAGTTAGAAAAAACTAACTGGTTAAATTATAAAATTAACTGAAACCAAAAATTAACTGCAACAGTTACGAAAGCACCGGGTTTTTTTTACAGTTTTTTCCATGATAATGTTCATGTATTTCACATTTTCCTTTATTGCTTGGTACAATAAAACAAAATATATAGGGCACGACCTCCTGTGAGAAATATTTGAAATTATCGCCTGACCCTTGAATAATTGCCCCCGGCTATTATTCAAGGAAATAAATAAAGGTATTTATTATCCTTCAAATCTCTTCGGCAACATGCGCAGTTTTGAAAATTGGAGAATATTTAGTAAATAAACCCCTTCAGGCGGCTGGTATGTCGGCTGATAATGTCCGCGGCTGAGAGATTGTCCGAAAAATGAACATTTGGCCGAGAAGCGAAGCTTCGAGGGCAAATGTGAAATTTGAGGACAATCTCTCAGCCAAGGACATTATCAGCCGACATACCAGCAAGCCAGAAAGGGGTTTATTTATTTTATAACCCTCCCATTAATTTTCAGTTCGCAATAAACCGCTCGTAAACTGATGATAAAAAAGCCATTGGTGATCTGATGGCGAATGCGATGATTGACGTGAGGGAGCAAAGTAAATTTGATTGGTTTAACTAACTTTATTTCCACTGTGATTGGACCAAATTTGACAAGCTGTCATGTGAATTTAATTCTCGTAACGCCCCTTGGATCAAAAACTCTAAAACTTAGCGCTTTTGGTTCATATATTCCGACGTACTGTTCATAAACTTGACTAGAAAGAAATGTATTTCAGTCTCAGAATTTACATCTGTGAAACACGGAATGTGTAAAATCTGTAGCACTTGAAGGTGGACTGATTTTTCGTCGCTCTCTTGCTTGAAATGAAGTACTTCAGCCGGTTGTTGTTGTTTTGAGCTAAAGGTCACCGGGGTTTCATCTCGCGTTGGTTTTCACGGCCTCTCTTTCCGAAGTAGAGAATGGTGTTAAACCATGCCGAATTTGCAAAACTTTCTGGAGCATTCAGACCAAGCTGCGACTGTATGGTTTTCCTTCCACTGAATTTTCTGGTTTCTGCGTAAAAAAGTTTTCAACATGGTTGTGACAATTTCAAGTGCGACTGGAATTTTTCTCTCCTTCCTCCACGCTAAAGTCGGACGCGAACGGTTGGTTTATTTTATAGTTAGTTATCACATTGTATTAAATCTTTATTTTGTAAAATGAATCGGTTTAAATTTACGTAGGACTAAATATTAAAAGTCTACTCGTGACTTTCTCCACCTTCAAAGACATTGACAGCGTATTTTGGTGACTTTATTGTACTTTCCGGAACAGCACTTGCCATCAGCTTTTTAATGTAATCATCGCTAGACTCAGTAACACCAGTTTGGTTTCCTTCCATATTAAATAAGAGAAAACAAAAGTTGAAATTCTTGGGCTGACTGTTTTTCCTCGACGGAAACAATCAGAGGACAAATATCGACGCGGGCGGGGGTTATTGCGTGATACCTGTCCGGCAATTTAGATCACGTGACGTAAAGTAGCCAATAAAATCAATCAAAAATTAATGGGTGGGTTATAATCTCGGATATTCCCCAGTTTCTAGACCAATTGCGGGAGAGTGAAGATATTTGATGGATTATAATACCTGATACATGTGTGCTGGTCTTGCAAATCAATCTTCAGCTTTGACA
>JAHPZR010055738.1:35000-100000 GCA_019787425.1 Platygyra sinensis | reverse complement strand
TCTTCGGTTTTCGTCCATCGTATCTTGATTAAAAATACATCACCACTGTTTGTGTTATAGTTTTAATCATGTAGACACAAGTTGGCCATTTGTGCTCTTGTATACCAGCATGTCAACCGAGTGCAGTATTTTGATTATTTCTGTCCCGGGACTACTTGCTCAATCCGTTAGCTTTTGTACAGATTTTATAATACATAAGTTACCATCTCTTATTTGTACACCAGCCAAGTGTACAAGTTCTTTACGCATAGCCAACAGCTCCCACATGTGTTGTGTGGAGTTGGGGCTTTAATAAAGGGGTGCTTTGCTGTCTATGGCTGCCACTACCTGAGTGATATGGCTGCACACATGCCAGATCGTGGGTTGGTGTGTTGGTGTTGGAGTGTGTCACTTGCTTTTATTTGTGAAAAAAAAGTTACCTTTGTTGTAGATTGTGTCAAATGTGTGCCAATTCCCATAAAAAAAACAGGATGACCCACCCCTGTGGGTAGCTGAAAATTGCATGACCCACCCCTTACCAAGGGTTCAAAAACTGATGACCCACCCCCTCTCTGCTCCGGCCCACCCCCCAATACTTCTTGACCAGTCCCTAATGTGCAACTGTTGGCAAACCAGCTTCTTCAACTTTGCTATAACATTTTTTAGTGTAAAACATCTTGTAAGCCTGTAGTTGGAAGTCAACTGGTAATCAATAAACAAGTGGTAATTCACAGATTGGTGGTTCAAGCACTTTCTATAGACACTAGTGTTATTATCTGTGCTCTAAAGTGAAAAATTTTTTTATGTTTATGTTCAGGTCCATTACAAGGAGGAAAGACCCTCATAGAATAGCATTTAAAGATGTCACAGAAGACATGATTCCAGCTACCATGGAGAAAACAAAACCAGTAAGAAATGACTATAGAGTTATAACATAATAATGATACTTTTTTGAAAACACCTTGTAATGAAGCATGCACTGACAGCTGTATATACTTCTATGACTCTTTGAAAATACATTAGATAACTAATTAACCGGCAACAACAACAAAATAAATACTTAATTTATCAAGGATGAAATGCATTATTACTGGTAGCCCGGTAGTTTACGTGTTGGCCCTGATCAACAAAGCAAAACACAAAAACAAAAATCCTACTGATCCTGCTAATTTTAGCTGCACAAGCTATTGATGTACAATGTACTGAAAAATAGAAAAACAGCAATTAAGCTTAACTGTTTCTCCTTTCTTTTTCTCACAGCCTTGCCCAACAAAATTGAGGCTTAGTAAAATGTATATAATACTAGACTAGTGCAGTACTTAACTCAGTGTCTAAGATAATCATAAAACATGTACATTTCCTCTTTCTTCATGTCATGTTAGTGAAAGTTTGGAAGTACTTGTCAAAGCTAGGATTGGTGAATGTTCCTTCAAAAACCATGGGTCTTGTGAAATTTTTTGATCAAATTGCATGGGTCTTGCAGCTGTCTTATTTTTTTGACAGTTATAAACAACAAGCTGCAGCATCTCCCAGTCTCAATTTATTTGTTCACAAAGTTGTCTCTGAGTCTTGATTTATTTGTCTGTTTTCACAAAATACCATCTGAATGTCTTAGAGATGGGGGTGAATAGGTCTATGGATCGGCGGATAATTTTGGTAAATATTTTAGCATGGATTCTGGATTCGGAGCGAAATTTTAATGGATCTGCAGGTCTTATGATCACAGGGGATCGCGGTTTCATCCAGTTTTTGGCCCCGGATTTTGGATTTTGGTTGTTAGGAAGTTTGGATAGTGGATCTTGACGTTCCCCTGGAAATTTCCCTTCCTCTCTTTTATGTGCCAGATGTCATGCAGTGAAGAAATTGACTAGAAATAGTGAGGCACTTAAATTTGATGTGGCCATAAGTTTGCTCTTTTTTCTATTATCTGCACGATTTTGTTTTGATACAGATGTTACATAAATATTTCATTGATAGTCATCCTCAACGCTAAAACATTATCACCCACGGCAACTCCAACAACTGAAGTCGCTTTGTATCTTGCCTATCATCTAACCCAGCAAGCAATTGGCTGACTCAGATTAAGTTGATTTTTTGAGCGGATCGACGGATTCAGCCATTAATTTTAACGGATCGGCGGATTTACATACCCCTATGCACCCCCCCTAGAGTCTGAATATCTTGAGCTTCCATTTAAAACACTGTGAAGTTTCAAGTCTCACCTTGTAAAGCTAGTCTTGCCTGACTGACAGCACTAAAACAACTGTATGCTCTACCATGCTAATACATGTAGCAGCCTTCATTGTTAAAAAATGAATAATTTGGGAATGTTTAAGTTTTATCATGTAATAAAAATGACATAATTTTATTGATACACAGTAGTTCATAATCCAACCAATCCAACAAGTCTTCCCTCCTCCTGACCCAACCTTGCAACCTCTTGGTAAGCCAGGCTAAATTTAACTCAAAATTAAAATCTTTTTTGAATTCCCTTTTCCCAGAAACGTCCTGAGCCTCGCCGATCTCCTACTGTAGGATTACCTTACAGTCCAAGCCGAGCAAGCTCTCATCGCCGAGTGCATGTTCAGCACCTGGACCTCAACAAATATGGGTATGAGAACAAGCAGTTATGATAGCTTTGTTTCTTGGTTCCAATTCTTTCGTTTTTTTACAAAGTAGATTAGGACTTTTGATCATGTAGATATGTTAATTACACTAGAAAAATGTTAATTATCATGAGCAGTTGATAAATGTAGGATGCTAAAATAGAACCACATAGAGTACACAGCATAATTATGTATGCAGTGTAAAGGAACTATTAGGAGAGAAATGACTGGATAAATGATGATGTTGATGTGATGATAATGATAATGTTAATAATAGTTATCATTATCATTATCATTATCATTATCATTATCATTATCATTATCATTATCATAGATTAATACTGTAATAACTTTGGTTCTTCTAGTAGCTACACTCGGTCGCTGACTGTCACAGGACATCTGAAATGCTAATAAATGAATTTCACTTATAATTTTATTTGTAGGCTGGAAGATTTTGGAGACTTTCCAAAGTCAGTTATGGCTGGAATCCTTCAACATCTCAAGCCAAGGTACAGAGCTATCCAGTTTGTTTCCCTTTTCTGTAGTTTTCAAGCTACTTACAGGCCTCACATCTAAGTCATTCAACATACTGTAATATAGTTAATAGTGTGAAGCGAGGAGTATGAGCAGTTCATGAACATAGTGTTGTGACTGGCTGAGAAGTGACAAGTACTTGCCATTTGGTGGTTAGTCCGCTATGTTGAGACTGATTGGTCCATTTTGCTGTGGTGGATTTAACAGTCTGGATGGCCTCTTGTGTGTATTGTATAGCAGAAACAAAACTAAGGAAGATAAATTTGCCGATCATTTGTCAATCGGGAGTGTCCCGATTAGTCATCCTCCAATTAGTCAGATACTTGAATAAAGTTTATAGATTGATTTGAATCAGTCTGCAGTGCAAGCAAAATTTGGTTCTTAGTCTGTATGTTCGGCTATATGAATTTCATTAAGTTGTGAATTGCCCAGTCTGTGCAGCAGTTGTAACCTGGGCCTCCTCCTTAGTTCACAGGGCACAGCCATGCTCCTTTCCCCTCTCCCCTCAAGTCCTCTTTAGCACTGCAAAATGACTGTAGTTGTACGTTTACTATCTTTTCTTGTGTCTATTTTCAACAGCATGACAGTTGATCAAGAATTGCCGTTAGGTTTAGAAGGTCAACCAAAGAAACAATCAAGTCCAAGAGCTGAGGCAGGCGCTAAACAAGCGATAGCTGATATGAACAAAGAACTGAACAATTCTGGAAAAATACCGACGACTTTGGAACAAAGTGTACTTGATGAAAACTCGCGAATGTTGCTTGATATTGATATTAACTCGCACTTCACCCCTCCTGCGGAGGAAGACATTACAGATGTGGAGGGTGGGGACAGGATCCTGGGGAACACTAACAAAGACACAAAACTGGAGTCAAGCATGATTAAAGCAGTCAGTGATAAACTGAGAGCAGCAGCAAGGCAAGGCCGTGTTTTGTTGCCGCTTTCTTCAGTTGGTGTTCCCTCAGACCGTGAGTCCAAAGCCAAAACACACCACTGTAGGAACTCTATTCCGCGTAACTTGGATTTAGGTGTAGCAATGGAACCTGTTGAACTTGTATCAGTCACTCCAACTCCCACAGGAACCCCAAGCGAGGAGGTTGCAGCTAAAGACTCTCAGCTGTGTGCTGTGGTCAGCAGCTCTCTGGATGTGACTTTGGCTGCTAGCGAACTTGTTTCACCGAGTGACGACCACGTGAGCCAATACTGGCCCGTTAGAGGACATATGACTTCAGCACTGAGGTAAGCGTCTATGACGTCTATACATGAGCACTGCTGACTACTATACTGGAAACACGCTGTGATCAAGCCTGATAAACGAAACTTACTAATCAAACAATGGATTACATCTAGATTATTATAATGATCCATTATCTTTATAATCAAAATAACAAACCCAAGGGTAGAACAATTCCTGGCATATTTATTTTACTGTGGCTATATGACGAAAACTTTTTGTAAGCTCCTTATTTTAAGCCTAACTGTGTATATATTTCGAAAAGACTCTTAGCTTGATAAAATGATTCGCTGTACGAATAAACTAGAAAAGAATACAAGCGAACAAAGATCAAGAGTCCACGACTAGATCACAGTCTCTTGGTCGGAACCGCAGCATTGAAAACTTTATTGACGATGTGAAGTGTTGGTTTTTTAACAGATTGTGATTGGCTGAAGGATACTAGCCTCCCTTAGAAACAAACAAACTCACTCGAAAACTTGAAAAATCAAAATCAATTAAATCATAAAGATTTGTTGAATTCTGTCAAGTGGCAGCTGCACTTAACTTGTTGTCATTACTCTCAGATATTCTCCAGCTCCAGTGCACGCACCAGCGCCAACACCCATCAGTCCAGAGAGGTATGGGCACGAGACCAGGGAACATAGCACTTCCGTCACATCACGTCACGTCAGAAAACGGGAAACACTAAGCAGTGTGTACGATCGAGATGAAACAGAGATAAGTCGGGAGGATCTAGGCAGCCCTGAAGGGGAGGGGGATGAAATAGATGTGGAACCAGTGTTTTTAACGCAAGAGGTGCTGTCACGTGGCCCGAGTCTGACGCCATTAGTGACTAGTAAAGACACTGAAGAATGGCCACAAGATAGAATGATAATAAATGTCATCGAGAACGACGTACCTCCGCGTACGGGACGAAGCCCCAGCCCTGGGAGTAAAACATATATTCCTCAGGATATTCTGGCTGAATTCCAGGGGGATCTTTATGGAAGAAAAGAAATTCGAATAGCAGGTCAAAAAATGATGGGCAAGCTGAACGTTGTCAAAGAACCTGAGATGTCAACAGATTGGCCAGCGTACATTGCACCTGCTTGGAGACCGCCTCGATCAAGGACTCCAATTCAGTTCTTAGAAACACCATCTCGTAGAGCCCCTAAACCCCTTAGGCAGCCCCCGGCGGAAAGCGTGCCTAAATCACTCACGGTTCAGCCACTAGCAAGACGTGTCCTGCGAAGACCCAAGAGTACCCCTCCACGTATAAGCTCCCCGAGGGATTCAAGAGATCTGCCAGTACAACAAATTCTGTCTGATTCATCCCTGCCTACTAATTTGACACAAGGTGATGAGGAAGGGTTTTCAATGGTTGCGCAAGTATCATCTCCCTCTGGGGATACTTGTGGTTCCATCCCTCCGCCCCCGTCTCCGGAAGCCCTGTTGGTAGGCACAGTGGTTCCCTGTGCCACCAGGCTTGATCCTGTCAGTGAGGTAGAAGAGAAAAGCAGTCTAGCTTCTTGTAGTGTTGTTGATGGGAGAAGCCAAGTGGAGGGTGTGGCCAACCTGTCAGAGGTGGATGAAGAAGCTGATATAAGCCAAGAATCTCAAAACAACGAAACCGGAAGTAGTGAAGAAAAAGAGCAACAATTAGGTTTTGTGGAGAAAGAAACAGAAAAAGCTGAACAAAGTCAAGACGTTGAAGAGGATGAGAACTTCTGTTTACGCGAGCATACTGTTTTCTCGTCTGTTCATGAAGAAGCTATCATTGAGAAACAAAATCCGCTTACAGCAGATGCTGTGGGCGATGAAATAACCCAAGAGGAAACTGCACACAATGAAGACGAGACCGAAAAACAACAAGACGAGATCCTAATGAAGCTAACACGACACGACAGGAGGCTCCTCCCTACCCCCCAGGATCGCCAGACATTGTTAGTACTCCTGATTTTACTGAGGGGGTGGACATGAGTCTCGATCTTGAAGCCGAGTTACGCGCGGCCATGGAAGGGCTGGATGACTTAGCGGACGCTGAAGAAAGCGGAGATAAAAGGACTTCACCTGAATTGGAGCCTTGGTGATAACGACATTATATCACTGTACAGAATCGAGTCCAAAGTTGTTCAGTTTTTCACACATGAATTTTAGTTTAGCAGTGTAAAATCTCAATACAAATGTAGTCGTGTAGAATGTAGGCCCATCTCCTGGGAAACCATTCAAGTTTATTAAAGTTTTTGTTTTCAAGTTTTCTAGCTGAGTTGAGTCACGTCATTTGACTTGAACGAAATTAAAATTTTGAAAAGATGCGAAAACATTTAAATTAGATTCGGTTGGAGGATTAACAAAACAAATACCCATCACTCAAATTAAATCTTAAAACTTCAATTACATCTCCATTATCGAAGAAGCACATTTTCTATGACTCCTGTTCCATCGATATTAAAGTAAATCTAAGTATTTGTTTTGAGTCAGTGGGATCACAAAAGCCTTTACTCAACTGCAGTCAGCTTAACCTTGCAATTTGTTATTCATGACGTTAGTGAGTTTTATAAGAAGAATACATTAAGGATAATGAAAGGCTCTTTGAAAGAAAACATTTGACGACGGCAAAGACCAAAGGATTTTTCCGTTGTGTACAGCACGTTTCTGAACCTTGTCGCTAAAGCTACAATTACCACCTTTAATTGAACTGAAAAAGTGGAAAGAAAGTAAGTGGTTGTCAAGCAGCTATTGAGATCTCGGTCAGGTGTCAACAAACAATCCAATTTACTTTCTTAAACACCTTGAGAGACAAACCTTACGGCAATGAATAGTTCAGCCCAAGGTCCATACAACTGTGAAGGGTCAACTTTTCCCGAATCAGACAAGGAAAGGCAAGCTTATGAACAATTTTGCCAATGTATAATACCGCCAGACACTTGGCATTCGTTGGTAGAAGTGGTGCTCAGTAAGTTGTTATTAATCATATCGGTTATAGGGAACGTGCTTGTCATAATCGTTTTACAGCGAATGAAACGGAGCGGAGATCAGTGCGGGGCAATGAAACTCCTCATCCAGAACCTATGTGTGGCTGACATGGCAGTTTGCATTATCTACAACATTTACGAAGTCGTAGGGATCGACTCAGAGGCTTCCGTAACACCTGTTTGTAAACTCATTGGCGGTTTATCTTGGACTACACTGTCTGCCTCGTCCTGCCTGATATGCTGTGTGACAGCAGAACGTTACCTGGCTGTTGTTAAACCATTTGATTTTGTTGTTAATACTCGCAGAACAGTTCTTATGGTTGTATTTTCTTGGTATTATTCTCTCATCTTTACTCTACCGGATTTTTACTTTTTAACGAGGATTGAAGCACCATTCTGCGGACGTGGAATTATTCCGTTTTGTTCGTACGACTACATTCGAGGCACCGATATTACAGTGATTTTTCTGATGACTCTGTCAGCAACTTTTCTTGTTCCGCTTGTTTTTATTGTCACCGCTAATGTCGCCGTTGTGCGGTCATTACTGCGAAGTCAAGGGTCAAGACTTTTCCGAAAGTTTCGTCCCACGAATGACCAGGGAAGACGAGGAGTCGTGTTTATTGTGCTCTTTTTGACCGCCATCTTTGTTTTGTGTTCGGTACCTTTTGCTACATATCTGCTGTTAATTGCAGTGTCTGTGACAGTACCAAAGGAATATGCCATAGTAGCTTACTTTCTTATGCTTGTCAACAGCACAGCTAATGCTTTTGTCTACTCATTTTTCAGTTCTGAATTCCGCAGAAACTGCAAGGAATTATTTTCACTAGTATTTACATTCTTTAAACGTTACTAAAAAAGCTTTTGATTGAAAAATGAGCCTGCACGACTTCATTGGTGATCTTGTTAAAAACGGAATGGAGTCTTGCCGAGAGTGTCCCAGAAGCCACTCAAAAGTGATTCTTCATGTAATAAATTTAATTATAACTAGAAATTACCCAGTTTATGTCGTAGCTGCGGTGTACAATTTGTTTCAAGTATTTTGTAGCTTGCCAACATCTGACAGGTTGTGGAATAGTGAAAAGCAGTTTTCGTCTGATTACTTTAATATTTTAATTTGCTTTCTTTATCACTTTCATTGTGTATTAGCTAAGTGATTATGGAGAGACATAAGAAATAAGATCTTCTATTTCCTGTACATACATACCATACAAATCGAGTAAATCTTAATGCCTGGCAAAAAAATAAATTTTCAATAGTGCGGGTTCTTTCGTCCATTTGCCTTCTTGTCCAGTGTGCCGTGAAAAGAGAAATCGAATAGTCTCTTTTTCACATAAGAGCAAAGAAAACGGAGGGAGAATATTCAGATTTTTATAAAACTACATTTTAGATAAGATAAGAACCTTATTGTGTCGAAGCCGCTAGCATACAACGTGCACTTATTGGGGACACCTAGCAACAAGCACTTATTTAATACAAATGAAATATGCGTACATTCACAAGTGTTGAAAAAATATATAAAACAAAACAAACAACGAGTCACGCGATAAATCAATTGTTCATAGTACTTGATACATAAAAGAGTCTTTAGGAGTACTTTCCAATATACAGGCTTGTGAGATTAACAAATTTGATGCGCTTTTTAAAACTGTCTAATGATTCAGACGATCGAATAGGTCTGTCAAGTTTGAGCCAAATGACAGGGCCTTAGTAAACGTTAACTGCAGCATTGTTTTTTCTTGTTAAAAAAAGAAAAAACGTTTTTCACCTCTAAGGTTTGGTGTAGTTTGAGATTACTACAGCTAAAAACTGTAGCGCAAACAATACATAAAGAACACCTCACCAAAAAAGTTGCAAAACTGAAATCAAAATTCTCGCTAACCCTGCGTCAGCTTAATCAGGTTTTGAACAACCCGGCCCTGAACTTATTGAGTCGCACCTCCCAGCTAACAGACATCCCCCATTAGCAGATTAGGGGACACCAAACTGCGCCGGGTCCGGGCGATTTCCCTCTCAATTATCTGATGTAATTTTTATATTTTATAATTGTTAAGCGCATTTGATCATATGTATATGGAATTTGCGCACTACAAGTATGAAACTATTTATTATTATTATTACATCTTAAACCTTCTGTAAGCGAACGCCTCTCTTGTGAAGAGTACAGTGCATATGAAGGTAACGTTCCAATAAGTGTCCTTTTAATGACAGTACATCAAAGGTTTTCTTTTTCCTTTTTTTCTAGTCAGTCGCTCGAAACTTTGTCTCCTTGAAATTTAGACATGTTAGACTCGCAAGGCAATTTCAAACCATATCCTGCTCCTCTGTTTACTCGCTTTCCTATAATAATAGCGCTTCCTGAGTTTTAGAAACAAGCTTTAGGAACTTCGTTACCCACAGAGGCCATGAGCTTGGGTACCATGACCAGCAACTCATACCAAGTGCTATTTCATTCGGATGAGTGTTTAAAATGACAATCATGCGAACTGAATGTACATTATTATTTAAGTATGCACTTCTTCTCTTCTGTTCCTCTGTTCTGCTCACCTCCAAATTATGGTGTTAAATTTGCGTATGTGCAATAGAAAAGGCACATCTAACAGCCATGTGATGGATAATACAAGTGGTCAGCTTGCCGAGTACTTGTTCTAGTACATTCATTCTATGCCTCCTATTGTATTTCTTTCACCCTCCGCTAAGCGGACACCTCCCGTACAAACGCTACACTTATCCTGAGGGCCGGGGTTGTTCTCTTAAAACTAAAATGGTCTTAAAACCATGCAGTCAATTTGAAAATATTCACAGTGTTCCTAGCGAAAATAATGAGCTGGCATATATAAATGAGGATGCCAATTTACTATCAGATTCTCCTGCTGAAAAGGAAGACAGCTCTAGTATGAGTGACAGTGACACTGACTCTGAAAGAGAGGTACACCGCTGCTGCTGCTTGATTCGTCCTACCAATCAAACTGCCACCTCCTATTTAGGTTCGACTATCTTATAAACTTCTGGTACACTCTGCTCATGCGGTGTACTGATAACAGGCATACGTAGAATAGTGATAACTTGGAACACAACCACAACAAACAAACAAACAGACAGAAAGACAGGCAGACAAACAGAAAAGATAGACAGACAAACATCAGAAATCAAGGTCAAGCTCCCGGGGGGGGTACACCCTTATATGGGTTATATAGGTATGTGCGGCCCCAAAGGCTATGGTTTTTCAGCCGTTTTAGTCATAAACAAGGTATAGATTTCAACTGATTTTGACCATTTTGGTCATAAATAGGGTATGTTTCTTTTTCCAGCCTAGATATGGGTATGTTGCATGTTCACTTTTTCATCATTATTATCGAAAAGAAAATCAACAAAAGTCCTTCACAAATTATGGCAACGGTAGTTCAACATTGGTCTGGACTAGGGAACTAATTATAACGCAGGTCTGAAACAGGGTTTTGATGTAATGGTCAGGTCATAAATAGGGTAGGGATTTTGGTCATAAATAGGGTAGGGGTTTTGTCAAGCGGGCCGCACACTAGGCTCGATTTCCGCCGCTCTCTCGTGTCTGGTCTACCCTCCCCGAGAAGAGACGGCTGGACGCGTGAGCTGCAAACCATGTCTGTGACGTAAATTCATAATTAAAATTCTTGCGGCGCTTCTGGCTACCAGAAATGTCATCTAATTGCCTGATTTCATACCGTGAGGGACTAGGTACGAGTCTGTTAATTATGGGATTAGCAACTATTGATCCCTATAGTCAGAAAGAGCACATCCAGATTCATAAAATCCCCAAGTTTGGTGTTAATCAGGCTAGTCTTGACTGAGATACAGGCATTTAAAAACGTAAAAAATTTACAAAGAAATGTATGGAAAACCGGACAAATGCGGACTTTTGTCCGCATTTGTCCGGTTTTCCATACATTTCTTTGTAATTTTTTTACGTTTTTAAATGCCTGTATCTCAGTCAAGATTAGCCTGATTAACACCAAACTTGGGGATTTTATGAATCTCGATGTGCTCTTTCTGACTATAGGGATCAATAGTTGCTAATCCCATAATTAACAGACTCGTACCTAGTCCCTCACGGTATGAAATCAGGCAATGACAATCATTGGCGGGTCCACATTACGCCTAGGGCTCGTAACATTTGTACATGTATCGTTTTCGCGACCTCTTCTTTTAATTTTGGCCCTCCAACCTATTTTGTTTCACACTATTGTTACAGAAGGGCATTACATGCCGTTTTCTACAGAAGAGTTTGTAACTGAAAAAGAAAGTAGAGCAGAGCTGTTTGACTGTGGTGTGGCAAATGACATGTCAAAGGTCACGCATGTGTTTGCGTGCATCGTGTTGACACCATAGTTTTGTTTTGCTAGTTCAGTTTGCTTTGCTTCATTTAAACATTTAATTTTGTCTGGCTTCGCCAGCGGCTGGTGTCACTTTCCTCCAAGAAGATTACCGTACACATCAATTTGCTTGAGTGTTTTTTCCTGAGATCGATGTTTGCGTTTATCCCTCTCTTTGTTGACTTTGTAATCAGTGGTCGGTTCCGGCAATTCTACTTTTTACAAAAAACGTGGATTACGAAAATGAAAAATGCCTTAAAATTAAGGTCTTTATTTGTATTTTACACTCAAAACAAAAAAGGACACCTTTTTTAACTTCGACCCGCCGTTATGAAAACCTGAGAAAAGTGCCCCCTTTTCTCATAAAAAGCGGGACATTTTTAGGATTTGTCTTCGATATAAAGTGAACCAATTTTCTTGAGTAATATTTATATCTCACTATTCACAAAAAAGCGAGAAAGGAAAATTTCTCAAGTTTTTTCAGCTTTTTGCCTTTTTATACAAAGTCGAAAAAAGTCGACTTTGTAACCTTTCTTTGTTTCGACTTTTCGGCCGGCAGCTGTCAAGGTGACAGCTGTCAACGTTTAGTCATAGTCTCTCCACTATGATCGAACACAAAGTGTGCAACGCTTGTAAATTTACGTCAGGATTGCTCAGAATTTGCCGCCATTTTTTGACAGCTGTCAGTCGAGAGGCCCGAAGATTGGGATTCCGGCCTTTCTTTGACAACTGTCCGCCAAAAAGTCGAAACAAAGAAAGTTAAAAAAAGTCGACTTTTTTCGACTTTGTATAAAAAGGCAAAAAGCTGAAAAAACTCGAGAAATTTTCCTTTCTCGCTTTTTTGTGATTAGTGAAATGTAAATATTACTCAAGAAAGTTGGTTCACTTTATATCGAAGACAAATCCTAAAAATGCCCCGCTTTTTGTGAGAAAAGGGGGCACTTTTCTCAGGTTTTCATAACGGCGAGTCGAAGTTAAAAAAGGGTGTCCTTTTTTTGTTTTTGAGTGTAAAATACAAATAAAGACCTTGATTTTAAGGCATTTTTCATTTTTGTAATACGCGTTTTTTGTAAAAAGTAGAATTGCCGGAATCGACCACTGATTCTTTGTTCGTTATCTGACATTCTGGCACCACATGATTCAAATGATGAAATATAGATTCTCACGCAAAAAATCTGTTGACTATTTTGTGTGTTGTATATGCCGCTATGGAATAGATCAGGCATTATTTCATCAGTTGAAGGTATTTGGTTAGATGTCCCGCTATCACGATCGCTTTCGTATCGCAGAACTTCTTTGCTACTGCGAGAAAAATAATTTATGCAGCCTGCTCGATTCAGGCAGGGAGATTTTTTATTGGTCGAGATTAACAATACTAAGGTCCACGAGTCCAGCCGTGAGTTCGGGGGAGGAGCGCGGGCTCCTTTCCCGGACAGCGGCTGGTAATCGTCTAATTCAGGCCGGCAGATACACTCAAACTTTTTAGACCTTTGATATCAGATATCATTTACAAAAACGCGTCATTTTTCAGTTACCATGCAATTCGAGTACAATTTCGCTGAAATGTCAGCTATTAAATCGGCTCTATTGGGATCCTGTTAACGTGACCCGTTTCCTGTTTGCAGCAATGTTCTGAAGGAACCTGCCGCAGCGTGTGTGACTCGCCATCATGTACTCAGTTGTGTGACTCTGGCAACTGTTTCATGGAATGCAAAGGGTAGAGGTGTCGACAGAATTGCACGGCCGAAGGCTGCCAAATGACGTGTCCCGTTAACGCAGAGATATGCGAACAACATTGTGCGGCGGAAAACTGCACAGTAATAAGAGCGTGACCAAAAACGGAGGAAACGTGTTAGCCAAGAGTTCTAGAGGAGATCATGGAATCAACTTCCAAAGGAAAAGAACAAAACCAAACAGCGGTGGTTGGTCTGTGGGTAGTCTAAATAAGGCTTAAGTATGATGACTTTGTACGCTACCGCGATTGCCTTAGCTTACGAAGAATAACGAGAACAAAAAAGGTACGGAAGTAATAAGAGCTGAGAGTAACTGGGAAGTTGAACAACGAGCCGATAGATTACGTAAAGACTTGAGTGAAGTAGTCTTTTAAGAAACCGACAAACTCTCTCATCTTCCCGCGAGACTCACCAGTAATGGAAAGTGCTTTTTCGGGCGTGTTCAAAATCACCTCAAGGTATTTAAAGAAACGCCCCGCCATAAAGGGATGTTCAGTGATTTCAGGATTTTCACTATCCCGCGTACTCTTACCACGGTGGGATATTGTCTTTTAGTAAAATCCAACTAGTGGTCTCTTATCAATGCTGCGTTCTGATTGGTTGAGCTACTAGTACGCTATTTGTTATAGCCCACTAGTAGCGAAAAGCGCCGGCTTTGAAAACCAAAACATAGCGGTTGAATCGCTTTAACTAGCGAAAGATGTTTTGTCTCGATAATTTTTTGACCAACTAGTTGGATTTTACTAAAACAATTATTCCTCTCGCCCTCGTGGCCTCTAAGTCAATAGCCCATTCGGCCTTGGCCTCATAGGCTATTGACTCAGAGCCCATTCGGGCTCGAGGAATGATTGTTAAACAGTCTCTTACAATCCACCAAATTGTGAGCTCAGTAATGCGCTCGGATTGACTTTCAAAGCGCATTGTTCCAATAGGCCATTTCCAAGTTGTCTTTTGGCCTCAAACGGGTCCATATGCGAAACCATTCGTAGTAAAATGTGTTCACTCAACGCAAATCAAATACGTTTTCAAATGAAAGGTTTTGCCCAGATCAGTTTTGAAACCGAAACACAAAGGAACACGGAAATGGCTTATCACTGCACTTGGCAAACACAAAAACAGAAACATACCCACAATCATCTTCACTGCCTTGGACAGTTACTAGAAAAACTAGTAATGATATGACTTGCGAATATTGATGTAAATTGACAATGAATCAAGAATTTTTTATATAGAAGTAACTTAAACTATGATCAGGGTCTGCAAATAGCGTAGGATAACCCCTCCACCCAAAGATAATGCCCGGTTAAATGGTGCATGATAGTCGATGAAAGTAGATGGTGGTCGGTGAAAGTCGATGATAGCTGATGACAGTCGATGAAAGTCGATGATAGCGGACGATAGTCGATAGTCGATGATAGCCGAGAAAGTCCATGATAGTCGTGGAATAATTGTTAACTACCATGCGCTGTTTGACCACGGCTCAAGAGATAACAAAAGACTCTTTGAATAGCGGTATATCCATCAATTGTGCAACATGAGCCAGACATTTTTCTATGTAAAAACATTGTAAATAGTCAAAATTTTTACACGAGTATTAAGACAACTAATATATTCTAAGTTAATTTATTAATAAGTCGAATAAAGAAGTTCAAGTAAAAACTAAGCATTCTTCGAGGTTAGTTTTTATTGGTTTAATATAGTATTTAAGAAATAGAAAACGTGTAGCGTGTTTCCATCAAGTTATAGAAACACGAGTGGAAATTTGGGAGAACGAGAAATGCTGTGGGAACTTTGATGATTAAAATGTAAATTTTCTTTGCTCGCGCCATCACTACGTTAACAGCGCGCGCTAGTTCTGTGTCTCCATCGCGTTATACAAACACGATTATTAACCAATCAGCGCGCGTGCTTTCTTAGGACTGTTTTCTAAATATAAATATAAGATAAAAAAATAAAGACATTTTATACATGCATTTCTTGTAATATAGCAAATAGTGTGAAGCTGAGACTATCATACTTTGTCTAGTGTGTTTGTCTGCGTCAAGGTAGTTCTGAAAAGAAGCCCATTGGTGATTGATGGCGTTTCGACATTCTGAGCAGAAGTCACCTTCAGAGTAGATTTACCAGTTGATGGTGTTATGAATGTATTCCCTCAAAACTGATTGTTCATTTTAGCCGTGATAGTATTGACGGTAACAATGCAGTTACGTTTGCATCGGTCATAAAAAAAAAACCCACAACAAAAGACTTGTCCACACGACATAAGCAACACCATGGATGGAACGAAACGTATTAGAACCAGCCAATGTCTGTTGCAAACCACATGCATACATGTGGCAACACATTCAGCCCAGATCTAATAAATAGATGTGTTGCCATAAGGTGGGGTTCTATTTATGGACCTTGGCTCCTGGATGGAGCATAGGTCATCCACAGTTATCTTCCACAGTTCTCGGTCCTGAGCTTGTCGTTCAATCTGGGTCCATTGCAGGCCTATTTGCCGCAGTTCTTCTTCGGCTGATCTTCTCCAATTGTTTTTCGGCCTACCACAACGGTTTCGTTTACCTTGAGGATTCCAAAACTGAGTGCCTGTTGGGCTACGTTCATATGTGGTTCTTTTAACGTATGGCCGATCCACTTCTTTCTTCTGATTTGGGTCGTCATCTTTTCTTCCTGGGTTTTTGCTAGTAGGTCTTCGTTGCTGATGGTGTTCGGGCGTCGTACCCCAAGGATGTTCGGCCATCTTACCCCAAGGCAGCGATTTGTGAAGGCTTGGATTTTTGCCGAGATTTTCTTCGTGACTCTTTAAGTTTCGGCTCCATACATCAAGAGCGATTGTGCATTTGTAAGGTGGGGTTCTACTGCACTGTAAATAATGTCCATTGGTACATGTGTGTGACTTTGAATGAAGTACGCGAAATTAAGATAGAGCACATTAAGTAATGTATTTTATAGAAATAGTTTAATCTGGGCCGAGAAATTAAAAGCTTGTAATTTTGCTTAACTGGACAGCGGGCATAAGTGCGGAGTGATAATCACATTTCAACCAAAACTTATTGTCTCGATGGGTTATCAAGCTCTCTATCTCTTTATTTTCCTCTTTGGTGCCTCTTGTTTGGTGTTTTGTCGTTGCATTTTAGTGTTGCGAATAGGCCACGTTCGATATATCAATATTCAAGCATGGCTTTCGGGTCAAAATTGCAAATTTTTCAACTATCTTTTGTCCTTCAATTTCCAAAAGAGACTTGGATACAAAGAAAACAACACCAAATATAGAAGTTTGACCTAAAAGCCTCGGAGCCATGTTAGAATGTCGATATTCGGACGATGTCTATTGAAAACAAGCTTGTAAATTTGCGGGCATGTGTGCGTGCGTGTGCGTTAGAACGGACAATCACGTGACCAACAAACTATTTTTGGCACCATGAAATTTTCTGACCTATTTTCTACTTGCACAAATCCCATAATACGCCTCTTTAACCCACAAAAATTTGCATAGGCATTGTTTTTGATTACTCTTGGGACGTGTTCATGTCCCAGGAGAAATTTCAAACAATGAGTATGCAAAATTTTTGAGGGGTTAAAGAGGTGCATTATGGGATTGTGCAAGTAGTGAATGGCGCTCCACTAGGACGAGGAGGAGCTCTGCTCAAATAGAAAAACACACTAGCAGAGTATTTAAGGACGTTCGCGCCCAAAAACTTCCCACGTACAGATTTTTTTTAAGACTTTGACGGCAGGTAGAAAATGATAAGATTAGATGAAAAACGTGAGAATAATCGGGTGTCACCGAACTCGTTTTGAAGATAAGGCGCATTACAGATTAAAGCATTTCTAGGATTTCCAGCCACTGAGGCATTCTGGCCGGATTCATTACTATCAGCATATATTTAAGTTGAAGAATCATATCTAAGTTATGTGTTTAACACAGCATATATAAGTCTATCTGATAGATCTTTGCTACATATGCTATTAAATCAGCTAGAATTAGCCTTAAAAAAAATACAACTTCTAAGTTACGAACTCTTGTATCCGTGTACCAATTCTACCCTATTTGAATAGGAAATGAGAAATAATTAAAACTTCCCATGAACATATTTTTCTTGTTTTTTAGTATAATGGAAGGAATCAGAAAAGGAAGTGATCTGCCCAAAAAAAGTGGGGGTCACCGAGCATCCAACGAAAATATTCGCACACAAAGTTAACGCAAAGGTCATCAGCTCTATATATTGTTGAGTTTTCGACTCTGTGCGCGCGCTTGAAAATGACGTGGCACGCGCGTGACCAATGAATAGCATGCGCACTAGAGATGCATAGTAGCTATGGAGGCCAGAACGTCATAAGAACGTCCTTAAGGACGTTCGCGCGAAAAAATTTCCAGTCCATGGAATTTTTTTTTAAAATTTTTACTGCAGTTAGACAATGAGTTTTTTGTGCTAGGGGTCACGGTCTTCGTTTCAGAGATAAAGCGTGTGGTAAGCTATTTACCAAATAGATTCCATGTTGCCGTGCGTCTGTTCAGTAATAGATCACAGATGACGTCAAAATGTGGTAAGAACAAAAAAGTGGCACACGAGGCGTAGCCGAGTGTGTCACTGATGTTCTTACCACATTTTGGCGTCTTCTGTGATCTATTACTGCATCAGACGCAAGGCAACATGGAATCTATTTGTTTTAAATAATAACGAAAAGCCTTTTTTATTTCAAAATATTTCAACATAACGCGAAAGCCGGCCTTTGCCCCGCCCGGCTTTTGCCCGCCACTTTCACGAACACAAAAAAGCCATTTGACGTGATCTATGATCTATACAAAATGAAGCAATTTCATTGGTTACTGTGCGTAGCAAAGAATTGTGATTGGTCGAGAAAAATCACGCCACTGTCAAACCTGACTCGAGCGTCGCTTCTCGTGGAATAAAAACTTACAGCGAAAGCAGAATTGAACTGCGAAATCTACAAATCTTGAAGAAAATGCTGGAAAAATCAAGTCAGTTTTTGTCATCGGAGCAGCCCTGTGAGCCGAAATGCTTGGACGTTGCCTTGAAAATTACAGGAGTTGAAAAAGTACCCTCACAAAACTTGTGGTTGCGGTCAACCTAGAGGCCATTTGATTCGAGTTTTGAATGAAAGGAGCGTAAATGACGGTGGAGATTTCTGTCTCTCTGTGGTTGGTGATTCTCAAATCAGCTTGATACAGTGTCCGAGACACATTTTAGCTGCGCTACTGTTAACCGTGAGCTGTGGCTAGCTATACTTTGCTCACTGCTTTGCATGAAACGGACAGGACCATTCGCCCATCGGAAAGCAAGGTTATGTATTTATTTTACCGATTTAAGAAGTGATGTTTTGATGTTTCATTCCTGGCATCAATCGGTGTGTCAACATTTGTTTTGACATGGGGAAGAGTTGAATTTTTTAAATAAATTAATCTCAGAAACATTTTGTTTACTGGGTTTGTTAAATTCGAGATAAAGCAATGGTTTTCGGCTTACCAAGTTTGTGCGTGGTACAGTCTCGCTCGACTGCCGACTGAGACTGCTCGAAAATTATTTCTGTATCATTTTCTAAAAGAAACAGCTTTATCTTTCGTTTTCTCGTTCTCGAACCTGTTGAATGCCTCGGCAAGACTTTTTTGTACCTTATCTTTTGCCCAGTCACGTAAAATATTATCCTTATTCTCAAAACTTTCCGCCAATTTAAAACGGCAGAGGGAAAAACTTTGTAGTGATGACGTCAATCGTGCATCTGTCCTCTAATAGATCATAGCCGGAAAGATGCGAGAATAACTTGGGTTATTATATAAACTGATTTCGAAAAATTGTCCCATAGAATCGAGGATGGTCTACAGGGGTTTATAGTCAAAAATATCGAAGGTGAGTCAACGGAGGCAAACGATCTTAGTCATAATTTGCAGAACTTGGTCTGTTGCGTAAAAAAAAATTCCAAATGTTACTAACGTTTTCGCAAAATTTTACCTTTTAAGAGGCATTTGAAACCGCCCTTCAGATGCACAAAGAGCTAGTAAGAACGGAATTCGATGGTGCATTTTGCCAAAACTTCAAACTTCTAGTGGATAGCTTTTTTTCATTTTTTCCCTATACGTAGAAAATCAGTAGAGAAAATGATCCATCGAAAGAAAAATAGGGTTTACCGAACGTCCAAGACAGGATTCCACGTTTCGTGGACAGAAATCTTGAAATTTTTTTAACTTCCCACATTGTTTTTTTGTTCATTTTTGGACAAGGTGGAGATAATTGTGAATAAAATCTGTTTCTGAAAAGAAAAGTAGGGGTCACCGAACGTCCAAGATCGTTAAATCTAAGCAAAGCTGTAGCAATGGCAATTTACCTTATAATTTGTTCATTTTAGTACTTAGCGCGCGCTCGATGCATGACGTGGCTTGTGATTCGCGTGCGCAGTAAGGATGCGCAGAAACAATTAGCGCGAACGTCCTTAAGGAGGCTTCAAAGGGTTTTTAGCTGCACGCGCGCGCGCAATATACACACGCCATAACTAAGGCAAACGCGTCAGCTGAATGAATCAGAACTAGCACACCGGAAGTTAAATCTTGCGTAAAATCGCGCGAACCGGAAATAAAACCTGCAGAAAATATTGGTTTCTAGCTCGAAATGCTACTCGGTGACCTAGCTTGATGTTTTTGCATACACGCACCATTTGCAATGGCAGTTCAAATATAAAAGTTTCGGGGAAAATTATCTAGTAGAATTTCTCACAATCAGAAAATGACTGAGAAAGCTTCAAGTCTTGAAATGCCCGTTACAATCTTTCCCAGTCTCCTGTTTTTGGTCTCGCGGTTTTGTACCCCGCCGGAAATGAAATTTGACGCCTTTGGTTCAACAAAACACAGGGAAGGAAAATCGCTAAAATTTTTTTTTTTTGCTATTCTAATCATTACATTGTGGAGATGTTATCGAGCAAATTAAAAAAAAAAAATCTGTCATATACACTTTAATTTCCGAACGTAATGACCCTCGTCACGTTCGGAATTAGCAGCCTTCGGGGTTCGCTACTTCCGACGGGTCGTTATTTTTGGGGAGCAAAAAAACGTTATATAAAATTTACACAACCGAGCTCCTTTTACGAAATAAGGCACGGAAGTTCACCAAAAAAAAGAACAGTTCTTAAAGCTTGAGACATTTCTTCGTGCAAGTTTAAATCTATGTTGCTGCTAAAAGGGTGTGCTCTTCATGTCTGGACCGTTTTGTCAGTGGTCGGCGGGAGAGTTAGTCAGATAACGTTTCTGTTTGTTCTTCATGACGCATTATATAATAACCCAAGTTATTCTCGCATTTTGCTTGGTTCTTGGCTATGATCTATTAGAGGACAGATGCACGATTGACGTCATCATTACAAAGTTTTTCCCTCCGACGTATTAAAATGACGGAAAGTTTTCAGAATAAGGATAATATTTTACGTGACTGGGCAAAAGATAAGATAATAAAACGTCTTGCCGAGGCATTCAACAGGTTTGAGAAGCCAGAAAACGAAAGATAAAGCCGTTTCTTGTAGAAAATGATACAGAAATAATTTTCGAGTAGTCGAGCGAGACTAAACCAAGCACAAACTTGCTCTTGGTAAGCCGAAAACCATTGCCTTATCTCGAATTTAACAAACCCAGTAAACAAAATGTTTCTGAGATTAATTTATTTTAAAAAATTCCTCTCTTCCCAATGTCAAAACAAATGTTGACACACTGATATATGTCAGGAATGAAACATCAAAACATTACTTCTTAAATCGGTAAAATAAATACATAACCCTGCTTTCTGATGCGAATGGTCCTGTCCGTTTCATGCAAAGACGAAGAAGATGAGGATTCTGATATTTTATACTTAATGTTGCTTCCTCCTATCCTTTTATGGTTTAAAGGTTTTTTTTTTTCAATTGAATCGAAAGCGCTAGCTTGTGCTCGATCAATTAACCTTAACAACGTTTCTCAGAGGTCGTGATAACGCTGGGAAAACAACAATTTTGAAGAAGTTTAATGGAGAAGATATTAATACCATAGAACCCACGCTTGGATCTAACGTCAAAATCCTCGAACATAGAGACAGAAAACCTGATCAGTTTTCCATGTTCTTAAACATATATTGTTTTAAGGGGGCTCGAAAGGGTTTTTTGTTGCTGCAGTGTTTGTGAAACAATGGAAGATTGCAAAGATGGATATTTAATGGTGTGGGCAAACTATATGTCGCCTTGCAACTCTATTGTTGGGCTATACTTTGAGGGTACTTGTGACGTAATACCAGTTACCATGGCAACGCACAAGGTCCAGAAAAACGTCCACTAAATTTCAGTTTTTGTAAATTATCTGAAAAACTAATTCGGTGACCTATCATTTTTATTTCTTTGTTGGAAAGTTCCCTAAATTCTTTAACTTTTCAGACAGTATGTAAAAAAATAATCAAGTAGAATTAAATATATTTAAAGAAAATGCGATTTATGGCTTACAGGAAATTCTACTTGATAATTTTCCCCGAAAAAAAAATATTTCAACTGCCATGGTGAATGGTTTGTGCATGCAATAAATCAAGATAGGTCACCAAGCAAAATTTCGAGCTAGACACAAACATTTTCTGCAGGTTTTATTTCCGGTTCGCGCGATTTTACGCAAGATTAAACTTCCAGAGTGCTAATTTTGATTCATTCAGCTGACGCGTTTGTCTTAGTTATGGCGTGTGTAGATTGCGCGCGTGCGTGCAGCTAAAAACCCTTTCAAGCCTCCTGAAATATTGTTTCATAATCCTTGTGTATACCCTTTTTATGAGTTAAACAACAGCACCACCTTAATACCCGTTTTTTTTTTTTTTTTTTTTTGAAAAGTTAAAGGGTCACCAGCTCCCAGAAGTGACAAAAAGCTATTGAAATATCATTTTTGAAGACAATCAATCAATATTTGATATGAAACATGCTAAAAATTTTGTAGAAAATATACTTTAAAATCTGTCACAAATTTAAGCTAAATATCTGTGATGTCGGAGGACAAAAGTCTCTTAGATCCTATTGGAGGAATTTCTTTAAAAGCACTGATGGGTTGATATGGGTAGTCGACAGTGCTGACAGACGGAGACTTGGGGACTGCAAGGAGGAACTCAAAGGACTCCTTATAGAAGAGGTATGTTTTAAGTAGCATTTAGTACTTATGGAGTGACCAAATGATAATTTATGCATATTTTGCATATTTATGCAAAATTACAAAGTTCACGCTCAAATCCTCAGTCTGGAATATTTGCAGTAAATCGGAGACATCCTTCTCACAAAATGTCACTCGCGGCTTTTTGATGAATGATGTGTCAAATCATTTGATGCTCAAATTGAGTATTATTTAATGCATATTGTTAATATATGTTTTTTTTTTCATTTCTTCATTTAATCAGAGGCAGGTGCCACACTCTTCGTCTTTGCAAGCAAGCAGGATCTTCCTGGTGCTTTATCTGCTGAGGAAATTAGAGACTTAAGCCATTTTCCTGTATTGATTAAAAAATAATAACTGCATCCTAGGCATGCTATGCATTTAGAGGTTTATGTGTCGGTATTCCATTACATGTGCTGCAAGCCTACATTGGTTCCGTGGGCCTTTTGGTCAGTATGCATGACTCTGTAATTAGCGTTTTTTTGGGACATTTTGTTGGGCTCTTCGGTATGACACATTAATAATTAGTAATTAATAATTAATAATAAGTTAATAACTACTCTCACAGTGCCTCTCTCCATTAGGTGCTAGTACAAATGGGTAATAGCACTTGATTTTAGGGCTATCATCCGATCCAGGAGGGGGGGGGCGGGGGTGGAAACCATAGATAAGCTCCAGCCTGATGGGCCATTTGACTTGAATGCACACTTAACCTTACCTTTACCAATTTACATTATATTGTTCCAGGTAATATCTTAGACAAGTTTGGCCCAAGGTGGTTTAACCTTAAAATGGTTCTGTAAAATGATAAGTTTTAGTTTGCAGGACCTCTTTCTCCCAATCATCATTAGTCTAACAATTTTGTGAATTTATACTAGAAACAGAACTTTCATCTAAGGGAGTGTACATTTCCATTTTACATATTTTTTGGCAGACTCTTGATCTGGAATCTATTAAGAGCCATCATTGGAACATTCAGTGGTGTAGTGCTGTGACTGGAGAAAAGCTATTGGACGGCATCGACTGGATTATCTCTGACATTGCATCAAGAATATTTACCATGGACTAATTGGATAACATATTATGTATCAGAGATGTTTCCAGTTGGACTTACCAAGGATCTATGTCACCTATCTGTACCACGCTAGAGACATGTGAGATTTCCTCCAGAGAATTGGTTTTATTAACATTTCCAGCAAGAGGACATCTGATTTTCCCAGACAGGCAAAACGTTTTGACTAAAATTCTTGTTAAGAAAAACTTTCCTCTGACAGTCAAACCAGGTGGGCAAAAATTGTCCTTACGGCCAGTCAATTTGCCTGGTGCTTGGCCATTAATGTAACCCCAGAAGAATTTCATGCTGTTGGCATAGCTCTGTCAGTAGAAATCTTTGTGGGATTTTCCATTGGTTGGTTTTGAATTTTTTTTAACTAATTGAATCTGACACATGGATTTGTTTGAGAGCTGAAATATCGGTGTTGGATATATCTGGTTGCAATCTCTGTGTCTCTCTGGCAGAAAGCAGGTGGAGATGTCTATTTCTTTATTCTAGACTTTTTAAATTTTAAGAAGATGAAGTTATGGACAAAGGTTAAGGACATGTCGGCTGTGGTACAGTGCAGTCTGTGTAACAAATACCTCTGGCTTTGAAACTGAAAGTGATTCTTGAACTATGCAACACAACTTAACTTTAAGAATATTTTAAGGGATGTATCCTTGGCTCAGGTTTTAAATAACTCAAGTTCATGATCTTGTTGCCCACACGGCGTCTGAGTAAGCAATAGCCCATACACATGTTACCATAAATTTCCGAAAATAACGACCAAAAGAAACGTCCGTCATTAAATTCTGGCCACTCGTATATCCCGAGCGTAGCAACATTTCGAAGTAGCGAACCCACCGCTATCAGCTTCACTGAAAATAGTCAAACCAAAGTTCAATAGTATATTTATTTTTCCAATCATTAGCCAAGCACCACAGGGAGGCCCAGTTATCAAGATGGCTGCCGATGGTCGAACTCGTGTTCGACTCTCGGTAGCCTCACAATTATTTCATAATGATGATGCAGGCATCCCTGTGGCAGCTGGAGAGTATTCTGCGGAGGACTCTACCTCCCAGAAGGTAAGCTGTCTATTATTTAAAAAGTGAAGCAGCGTCAGATTTTCTGCTGCAATGGTGGTCATCAGGACAGGATCGGAGCTGTGACGTTTTGCCCCAATTAAATTTGGCTCAGTTGCTTGGTCTGATTTTTGACCGATTATTGGTATTGTCTTATAGGTCATAGACCCTTTGCATAAATGGCGCCTAAATTTGAATAACAATACTTGATACATCCTTAGCCTCACATTCACGTGAAATTTCCTTTGTCTTGAAACATGAATGTGAGGCTAAGGATGTATCTGGTATTGTTATTCAAATTTAGGCGCCATTTATGCAAAGGGTCTATTGATTTACTCAATCAAGCTCAGCTAGAAATGGAAAACAAATTGAATAGTCTGAAACAGGTAAGCTAAATAAACAATAGAATCTCATTGAAATACATCTACATGTATCTATTGGACCATTCTATTTAATATCCACGTCCCCCCTATTGAGGTACTTTATATTTTACCCCCTCAGAAAAGTAAACTTTTGACCCCCTAAGAAAAGAAGATCAAAGTGCCGACACACTTACCCTTCAGAATCTATTAAAAGATCGGAGTAACTACAGAATACCCCGCCACATCGAGTGCGTTAGGAAAAATGAAGAGAAGCCAAATGGTAAAGAAAAGGATCCCGAACAGCAGTGGTACACCACCCCAAAAAGAAAAAGCCGAGCCTTGTCTAAACTAACTGCAACCCGGGAAAGAGCTTTTTGTGGAATGTTCTCCTTATGTCGGGTCTTCGTGTTTTAAGGCCTATTGTTATTACATTTACCTGTAAACACGTCTCATTTGCTGTCGCTTTTTGTCAAGTGCTAATAAAAATATGTTTATACAACAGCTATTAACATATTTTGAGCGAATCAACGAGCAAGAGAAAGAAACAGCAGTTCATATACCATCTACAAGTGTCGACAGCAATGACCCTTAGGATGAGCTCACACAAGACGAGAACACTTCTTTCGCGTTTTTGAACATGCAGCCTACTACGTCTACAGCTAATAAAGGAACTCAGAAAGGTCACCGCCGCCCCATTTGTCGCAGTAAAGGTACTTATACACTAATAAATACAAAACCCGGCAAACCTATTAAATCATGCTTACTGGCAGTCTTGGTGGTCGACTGCCGTTTGCTGTCATTTTGTTATAGGCACTCAAGTTTCCACCAAGAAAAAGATACTCATTGACGATGGTGTGCAGTTCAACATTGCCAACCTTCCGCCCTTATCGTTGCTATCAAAATCAAGTGTCAAGTTCCGCGAAGATGAAGCATTGAAACCACTCTGTCCTGAAGACCTGCCCTTCAGAAGTGCCATTTGAGGATGCCGATGTTGATGATGCAGACTATCACCCCTCTTTGGACTCAGAAGAAGACGAGGATGAACTTGATGAAGTGAAACCAAAAGGGTTATTACCTCAGTTCTGCAAATACTTCTAGACTTCCTGTTAATGTTGAGAAATCGTGAAAAACTTAATTTTCACCCCACTACATTTAACTAGATACATTTCAGCGTCATGGACCTATTCTGTAGCTACCATTTGAAGAAGTAAAGTTCTTTGTAAAACAAGACTCGGTATGGAGTACGGGCATGCGCCAAACTACCTCTCACGTTTCTTACTGAATCCCCCCCGTTCTTTGGATCCGTTTTAAACACGTCCAATCAAGTGAAAAAGGTTTTGACAAAACCTTGGAAGGAGCCAAAAAATGAACCCTGGATAATTGTTAAATTCCTATAATCGTAAAACAGACTCAGTTTAGCATATAATAGATGACAATACAATGTATATTCCTTCACTATGCTATGCAGGTCTTCAAAAGAAAAAGAAAGTGCGAAGCCTCACGAGGAGAGGAAGTTTATTGTGTTTGAGAACTCTCTTTTAAGGTTATTCCTCACAATTGCACTGCCCATCTTTTTTGCGCATAATTTATGGCGTCATTTAGCGCGTTCTCGCGCACGTGCACACTGAAAACATGGCGGATTTGTCTTGGTATTGACCTCTTTTAGTTGAAAAATGGCTATAGCTGACCAACGAGCATGGGCACCCCAATTTTTTTTTTCCAGTCATTGTAATCAACTTATCATAAACTTTGCTTGAGGAAAGACTGATCTGATTTCTATTTCTGAAAATTGAATAAATAGCGAAAATAGCAAGTAAACTGTGGTCTTTTCTATTTTGCCTTATGATAACCATGTCAAGAAATTTGGTTGAAATTTTTATCAAGGATTCAGCTTTCTGTCTAAATCAAACTTAAAAAGTTTATTTGTGTCCGATACAACGCATTGACTCCAGTTTAATGCGTGTTCTCGTGAGTCTCGGTAAAAAAAAAATTACAATTATTCCTGGGAATGCGTTCTTGTAATAAGCGTTAAATAATGCCAAAATGGGTCATTTTCAATGCCCTAGTGCTCCATAATGAGTATGGGCACCCCCCTTTTTAATTTCAAAGTTGAAGTTCTCATATGATAAATATTCAGTGGGCAAAGTTTGAACGCAAATCTATTGTCAGTTTTATTTCAGGGGAATTACCTTAAGTTTGTCTGCTTCCTGTCCAATCTGCACCGGTCCTGCGGAGGCGCGCGTTTTCAAAATCATTGGCACGATGGTAAAGATTAGCCAGTGGTGCACTAACCAGAAATGCCAGTTCAATCAAATGTGGTTCAGCCAACCATTTGTGAAAGGGAAAATGCCTGCTGGAAACTTGCTGATGTCTGCCTCCATTTTACTCTCGGGTAACTGTTGATGAATTTATAAGTATATACATTTCTAGATACAAATGTCAAGAGCTTCGGAATTCCTTAAAGGGCTTCATGCTAAAGTTAACTGAAGATCGAGCAATGCATCCCTGATTAATTTGTACAAGTGGAATTTCTATGAATATACATCTAATGTATTGCAGATTCAGCAGCAGCTAAGACCTTGAGGATGTTAGAATTTATGAATGTGGCCAGCATTTCAGCGCGCACCTTGTACCGCCATGCTCGTTCTTATATCAATCCCGTCATCATACAACAGTGGAGGGAACATCAACAGCAGCTTCTGAACAGCTTGCGTGAAAAAGAAGATGGCTTGGTACTGGCTGGTGATGGCAGGTGTGACTCCCCTGGTTACAGCGCCAAATTTCGTTCTTATACACTAATGGAGCAGCAAGTCAACAGAGTAGTGGACTTCCAACAAGTTCAGGTTGGGGCAAAGTATAACTATGTGAACTATTTTAGCCTTTTTCACCTGCCAGTTTTAAAATTATTTCCCATTTTTTTTTCTGTTAAATTTTAGCATCCAGCATAGATCAAAACAAATGCAATTTTCATTCATTTTCTTTTGCGCAAAAAGGGAGAACGGAGATGAAACTGTGTGTATTTTTTAGAGTAATGAAGTGAGAAATAGTGCCTGGATGGAACACGAAGGTTGGTCAGGGCAGTTGAAGTTATTCCAAATGCTTGACGCGACATAAAGGTCCGGTAATACGGGAAACATTTTTTCTTTAACTTGTCTCGCAACATTGATGCATTGCAAGTTGAAACCCTCCGCTGCGCGTATTACCACGTTTCTGACCAACTTGTCTAGCAGCAAAATGCAGTGTTGCAAGTCTGCGCAATTTTACACGTATATAATTAGTCGATCGTGTGTGGCGCCTTCTCTCATATAATTTAGCGTTTCGACGAACTTCCACTTCGACTTGTGCTTCTGACCATCATTTAATTTCTTCACATTTTTCCGTGCAGCGAAGTTACCTCAGTATGAAGTTCCGTTTCGTTTTAGATAGGTAGGCGAAGACTTGTATTTTTTGCGACAGTTCTTCCTACCCTTTTGCCTTTTTTGTGCTTGTTTTGAAGGGACAAACGACGTGTCCGAAAGAATATGATAGCCATCGAGGTTGTACAGGGAAAATTTCTGACTCAAATTTCCGAGAGTTACTAATCTACTTCGAATTCAGGCTGTTTTCACGGTCCACCAGGTTCTTTTTTGTATATTTTTCCGTGTTGTTGTGCTTCGCGAAAACCAATCACATGCGTTGAATTTAAATTTGTTGCGAGAGTAGTTGAAGCTTCAATGGTAATACGAGCAGCAAGACTAGGATATGTTGCAGAAAGTAGAACTCGAGTCTACTAAGCGCAACATGTTGCCTCAACTTGCAACAATGTATTTTGTTGCGAGACAAGTTGGTCACAAACGTGGTAATACGTGCAATAACGTGTTTTAACTTACAATGCAACAATGTTGCGAGACAAGTTGAACAAAAATGTTGCCCGTATTACCGGACTTTAAAGCAAATTATTACAGACAGACACAAGCAGGAGGAACCTGGCAGATACTAATCCCCACTTTGACATTTGGCACGTATCGAAAGGTATTAAGCTAACATCCACACGCCTTAATGCCTATGATGCGCTTACACTTGGCAGAAATACATTGATATGCCAATTGCAAACGATTTCAGTCCTCAGCTGGAGTATAACTATGACTTGAAGTACCTATCCAGTAGCTGACCATTATCACGATGTGAATACATTTCCATTTCAAAGGATTGCAACTGTCATTAAATGTTGTAAACATTTCACAGGCTTAAGAGCCACTGTCAGTAAATATGGAGAATCCCACGACAGTTCGGAAAATTCGGATTTTCTTTTATTGGGTCAAAAAGACCCTTTTGGTGAACTATTTTCAGAAATATACTTTCAAAGCTCCAGCGAGTTCACATTTTTTGTGAAATCTAAGAAAGTTCGAAATACAACCCAATGAACCAAGATGGCCGATGGAATTTATCCAAAATTGTACATTTTTAACACACCAGTACAGAAAGAAGGGAACTTGCCTAGATTTCATATTCTCACAGTTTGTAGATTACCCTTTGGTCATTCTTCCGAGCTAAAACTTGATTTAAATAGGTTTTGTCTACTTCTATGCCGTTTGAAAAATACAACTATAGCAATTTTATTCACATGTAAAATTTCAACGGATTTTAGGGGGTCATAATTCTTCTAGAATACGAATCTCTCAACAAACATGGTTAGTGCACTCGACATTAGATTAAGCCAGCTGGGTTCAAGCCCTGGCTGGGGACATTGTGTTGTGTTCTCAGGCAAGACACTTTACTCTCACAGTTCCTCTCTCCACCCAGGCGTATAAATGGGTAGCAGCATATTTACTGCTTTCGATAATCCTGCCATGGACTAGCATCCCATCCAGGGGTAGCAGAAATACTCTCACTTGCGTCATGCTATGAAAACCGGAGATAAGTGCCAGCCTGAAAAGTAACTTGGCTTGTATGCAGACTTTTTTGTTACAACATTTACATACAGGGCCCTTATAGTTATCAGCCTAAACAGGCCACCCTGTCTAAGTAAAGCTTTACTTTTACCACAACTTCCCCAAGGAATGAGCCCCCTCCCCCATAATTGCTATATTTGTTATAAATGATTTATATTTGTTTTATTTGGCAGGCCATTACAGCTACTCGTCTGCGTATTGAAAACCGGTAAATGTCATGTCTTCTTCTAGTCGGTCAGGCTCTGGAAAGTGGGCGCGAATGCAGTTCACAGCACATGAAGGCAAAGGCACCCGAATTTCCGATCCCAAGGACCCCCAACACCACCTCACTAACTGCCTGTAGGCTATGTGGCGATTTTTTTGATGTTCTGGACCCTCATGCGCTTTGCTCCCATATTGCTGTTTGTATTGCAGCCATGCAGTCTGCAAAACCCACACATTTAGGCAAACTGCCTGGAACCCAGGGTGGTAAACTATACAACCTGGGGGTTCTTCCAGCTGCTCAACTTCGACAGCTTCTAGATTTTTTTTCTTCACAACATCAATTTCTTGACAGCAGATGTTCTCTTCCTCTCGCAACATCTGCTGGCAGTTTCCACACAGACACCTTGCAAACAATCATTAAAAACGACTTAATGCAATGCAGGATAACAAGAAGAAAAGAGAACGTCTTAGTTGAATCGACGGATGTTGCTTGGCTTTAATATTATAAATAGCTTCTTATCTTTGTTATTGTCTGCTTACAAAGCAAATATTCATGTAACTGAATATATGAGGTGCTAGATTCTAGTGGTCGTTGTCCATTTCTGGAATAATCCTGCCATTACTTGCTATGTGAAATGAATTTCAACTTGTTGTCTCCAAGGAAAACATGAAGTACTATAGAGAAGATTTATTGCTATTCTTATTTTAAGTTTGCCTTGCAAATGAAAGTGTACTCTACAGAAAGACCAGTTACATTGTAATGTTACTCATCAGCTGTCTGAGGTTACCCTGTAACTGAGAAAAACACAATGTCAATGTTTAACCCGGCCGGACAAAAATCAGACTACAGTTGCAGAACAGTCTCTTGACCGCTGGAAATAATCCACGCTCCAAATAACTTTGACGGCATTAACCATTTTTGCTGGTTTTGCAATAAATGTCTATAAGCTCTATTCAATAATTTATGGGCTTCGAACAGGATCAAGATCAACAGATGAGCACCAAAATGTAACAACAATGGCCTTTCATGAGCTTTGTAAATAAAAACATCACCGCTAGTCTGTTCGCAAATATTCAACAAAAACACAGTATCCAGCGGAATATGAGCACATAACGTTTTGTCTTTTTCAGAAATAGTCATATATATTTATGTTTCTTTATTGAATAAGTAAATGTGTCGAATGCTTTCGATAAAAGTAAAAAAAAAAAAAATACCATTCGTCGCTATCAAGGTCGCGGCGGCGGCGAGTTTCAGTGCCAGCATCACTGGTAACTTCGTCCGATTCTGTCGGCTCGGTATTTCTATCTGGCGGCTCAAATCGCCAAGGTTGAATGCCTTGGAAAGGTTCCACGTTAGATTCGGCTATTTCATCTTCCCCAGCTACCTCCAAGTGTGAAGAATCGGATGCCGAAGTGAAAGTGCTATCGCTGTTGTTAGAGTCAGTCATGTTTACATTTACACACGTGTGACGTATCATGTCACATGATCAAAATCGAAGCGTTCATTTCGGACGTTCACGAAGTCGGCGCTAAACAGCACTTTATGTTAAAATTAAGGCGCTAAAAAGCATCTAGGGACGTTTGTGTTATTACATATTTGTTTAGTGAAACATTTGAAAGATATTTCTAAAAATGTACTTTGTAGCCGTCAATTTCCCTTTAAGTAGCTGGCTACGCGTTACGCGGTACGCTGAGAAAATAAATGTTAGAAGGCTGTGTATCTTAAGTAGCTGGCTACGCGGTACGTGGTACGCAGAGAAAATAAATTCAAGAACGCTGTGTATCTTAAGTAGCTGGCTACCCGGTACGCGGTACGCAAAGAAAATAAATTCAAGATGGCTGTGTATCTTAAGTTGGTGGCTACGCGGTACGCAGGGCGCGGAGAAAATAAGTTCAGCATAGCGCAGCATCTTATGATAGAAATAAAAGAAGACACTGAGCGTATCACAACGTTTTTTTCCTTTATGTATAATATGGTAAATTGTGCACTCATTGCAACGGATTTACAACTGAAAGTACAATTATGCTAAATGATATCAAACAAAAACTGTTCCAATTTTACATGTGTAGAAGATAAATTGCTTCTAGCTAGCTCTTAAAGATTAATTGAAAAATGCGGCAGTAACATGGGCCCCTCTTACTGGTGTGTTTTTTACATTTTCAGTTAACGTAGCATGTAAAGGGCAGTTAAACTAAGCTGTGAACTGTTCCTACGAACAAATGTCCTCGACAAACTGTTGAGGCAGCAATAGAAGTGGATACACGGACATTATCCGGCAGTGAGTTCCATAGTTTGCTGGCATGATATAGAAATGAATGAAGACCATAATCTGTTGTATTTACACGTGAAATAATCTACGTTTACTAGTCTACGTTTGCCTCGTAAACTAATGCTGATTTGGCGCTCGATAAAAAGATCAGAAATATAACTAGGTGCAGCATTATTTCATCCTAAAACTCTAATATAAGCATATCATTTATCCGGAGTGCTCTTAGACTAGGCTGATTAATTTCTTGTAATAACTGTTCATACGAATTATCAAAATCATTAAAGACGAAACGAAGAATAGATTCATTAAGTTTCTTAATCATGTCAGCATTTCGCTCACCACAGTGGAACCAGGCGGTGGTACAGTAAGTTAAGTGTGGAAGAAAATAAGCCAGATACGGCCTCTTCTTGGCATGAGCCTGGCGTGAGATGTTTACAACGTTTCAGAGCTTGCAACTTGCGGCTAACCTTTCTGACAGTCTCCTTAACAAAAACATTGAAATGAAGATCTCTATCGATATTGACACCAAGAAGTTGTATTCTATTGGCAATATCGATTACAATGCCATTAAGTGAAACAGGGAGATCGTTAGCATTAGTTCCAAACCACGTACAGAGACATTTGCTTGGATCAGTTGACATACCGTTAGCCTGAAACCAATCCGATACTAAAGTCAGGTCACTTTGCAGAGTAGTCTGAGTTGTAATTGGGTCCCATCCATGGAGAAAAAGTCGAGTATCATCAGCATAATAATTAATTTTAGAGTTGGTCGGCAAGACTAGCAAATCATTAAGAAAGATATGAAATAATAAGGGTCCAAGAACAGACCCTTGAGGCAAGCCTTTACAAAGAGATAACCAAGTAGAGTAGGCATCACCAATCTTTACCCTCTGAAATCGATTTCCCAAGTAGCTTGCTAGAAATTTAACACTGTTCTCTGATAGCCCATATGCTTTGAGCTGTGATAACAATAACTCACAGGGAAGGCAGTCAAATGGCCTTCGAGAGGCAGTCAAATGCCATCCGATCTCTCCTCGTATCTCTTTCTCTCATTCTAGTTGATTTGGCTCAAACTTGTCAGAAATACTGGGTTTGTCTAGAAAATGATTGTGGCAAAATAATAGGTCAAAATATTTTATTCCCATCAACGTGGAGGACCCCCCTGCAAAAAATGTTAATTTGACATTAATTTATGCATACTTAATTAACCATCTTTGGCCTAGTATTTCTACAACAAGAAAAGCCATGTGAAAATGAAATCCACTGGATCATGTTTTAAAACTATCAGCAGATGTTCATTTCAACTGGGCAACTTGATTTCTGTCCGTGGCTTCATCTTAAGTAAGGTGCATATTTGGTAGTGTTATGAATAGCCTTTAATTGATGGCAAATGTCAGTGGGCAAAACCAAATACACGTTATTCTAACATGGATAGTGAGAGCAATAAATAACATTCACTTGACACTGATTTATGCTTATTTCATTGTTTTTCAGTCACTTTGTTCACAGACTTCCCAAACTCAATGTTCGACTCTGCATACGTGTTGTGTGGTACAGCTTGCCTTATAAAGAGATTTGTATGGGAAAGTCACTGATCGTAAAAAAATGGTGTGAACAACTTTCTGAGGTAGGGAAACTTTATTTCAAATAAGATAGTTATTTACACCATTGTTTACCATCGATGACTTTCCTATACTATACTAATTCTCTATATACACAAGCTGTCCCATACAACGCGTATAAAGAGTCAAATATTGAGCTTGGGAAGCCTGTGTTTTGTTCGACAGTGATACGCATACGAACTTTCCTAAGATATGTATAAATCTGTCTACATTTTGACATTTTATTTTCGAAAGCTGAAAAGTGTGCTTAGAATATTGGTTTGCTCTTCAATCCTCTAGGAGAACACAACGATAGACAGAGCAATATCGTCCCTAGTTTACCTCACAAGCTATGTCATAATTACAATAGAAAACTATTGAAAAATATCGCATAATAGAATACGCTTCATTTTATGGTACTTCCAGTGCAAAATTAATCGAAAACTTTTTAATACGATTTGAGCAATGCCAACTATTCATCTTTTTGGTGATAAATTGTATTTTGCAAATTCATATTGTTGTTTTATATTTGAAAACTATTTTATTTTATGAATGCTGTGCTGAAGGAAGAAATATCATTTTGATCCACCAGCTTCAAATCTCAGCCACTTATGATGACTTTTCTAACACCGTGATTAAACAAGGTGAAGTTTTGATCTCTTTCTGAATTAATTATATTTCTCAAATTTCGATCATTCTTTTTGTCAATGTGCATTTTTTGTTACTTCCCTCTGAACTAAGTCAATTTCGTTTTAGGGTACGGTAGCTTAACCAAGCTGCCTCCCTCACTTTGCGGAAAAAAGTACAGTTTTATTATTTGCCAAAGTGCTTTTAAAATTCGGAAGCAGCGCACTATTATAAGTAACTCATCAAATGATCGTAAGCTGAAACACAGTGTAAACAGGAGGAGTAAAAATTGATAGCCATACTAACATATCGCGCAGATTAACATATCCGGTCTGGTAACGCTTCCTAAGAAATTTGTGCAAAAAGGATCACTACACTCTTATTGCATTTCTCGTGGGGATTTGCTGGTTAAAAGACAACTTTTATAATACGTATGTAAAATAGTTTTGTTAAGGGAAGAAAAAGTTACATGTAATTCAACCGTAAAGTGGATATTCCCTGTTTGCTGTGTTTCTTTAAGCCTCTTGCTGCTACACTTTGTCCCTTTACGTCATCTTCGTTTCATGTTGTGTCTATTGTGTTTTTTAGGGGAAAATCATATCTCTCGGTACTAAAACTTTAGTCAGATATTAAAAAAGACTATTAAAAATGTCAAGTAAGAATTATAGAGCCTCTGGGATGGAGCTATCTGCATGACATGTGATTGCCGAAATGAAAACACTTTGTGTGAGATTAACCAAGTTCTAAAAGGCGCAATAACCCAAATAAACCTTTGCTTTTTAAAGTCGTGCAAGTTCATTCCAAACCACCGCCACAAAATAAAAGAAAAGGAAGATCTTTTAATTATTATGGGCAAATTCACCAAAAGGTTTAAAACTGAGGATCAGTTTCAGCCATAATTTATTGAATGTCGCTGTTACCGTGTATATTGCTGGCTTTGTTTATTTAGTGTTTCTTCTTTAGACTAAAATTAGTTTTTTTACAATGCATTAATGCATCTCCGGCTGAGGACTCTGTGCCGGAGCTACTTTCATTAAAATGCAGACGCCCCCGTTGTCTGTGGCAGATGTAACAAACTAACTTTGTGGGAGATTGAATGTCATTGAATCTCCAACAATAGAGTTTGCAAAGTTTTCAGCAGTGGATGGGTTTAGCCTTTGTGCTGAGTTCGCGAGCTTCATTTTATGTGGTTGTTATTTTACGGCACCTCTCGCTGCTTTTTGTCAAATTAAATCAATGATTGTCTCAAAAGATGGGTTTCTTTAACGCAATATTGGAACCCAACCTAATCACGACATTAATTGTACCAATTAAGTGCATAAACGAATCTACTGGAGTCTCTGAGACGGAGCAATTTGCATGGAACTATCTTAACATCCGCTTTAACTGGTTGCCTCGCAGCAGGTCACCCAATTTCAAAAAGGCGCAAGATGCCAAACCATAAATAGAACAACAAAAAGGGTCGTTTAATTTTTGAACAAAACAATTTCATTACTTTCATTTTTCATTCTTATAATATGGATATCAGTACTCAACGACATACGCCCACCCTGTCCCTCCCCGAAAAAAAAATAAATTTAAATAGATAAAGGCACTTCTCTATTTGTTGGTCACCAATAACTCATCATAAGCTAGAAAGTCCGTTTTAAATTCAGGTGATAAGTTGTGTTTGACATCAACAGTTGGCAACGTTAATTAGGATTGTTTGGTGACAGTATTTCAAATCATTTATGGAGTGGATCATATTGTGCTCAATTTGTAACTTTAATACTAGGCCATTATAGGTTTCAAATCAAACCGATGCAATTGTTCTGAGTGTAGAAAATAATTTTCTATAGGAAGGATGCGAATAATTTTTTCAAAGGAAGTTTACATTTTTGGCTCACAAATCAAGCTAATAATGTCATCACAAAGAAGATAAGGTGAGAATGTTGAAATAGAAAAGTTGCAAGGAGTGGTCGTTTTTTGGTAGAGTGGCTTAGTTTTAGAATTTATAGTATTCCTGCTTTCACAGGAAATTATAATCCTTTTCCTGTATTTTGGATCGAATTTAAGCAAAAAATATGTTGATAAATGAAACTCTGTGTAGATGAATCGCGTAAAAATTGACAATAGTGCAGGTATGTCGAGTAGGTTACGTACTTGATAGATTCCTCTGCACAACAAGCAGCTTTACTGTTACGCGGTTTTACTTTCACAAAGCATTTTTTGGTTGAAAGGTGGCTAAAATTCTCTCTAGAGTTTCCATAGTCGCTGTTAACGCGCTTAATAGATAGTGCAAAATTAATCGGAAACCGGTAGATACGATGTTAAGCAAAGCTAGTTGGTTAAGTGTATTTTGCAAACCCATTTTATTGTTTGGCATGTATACTTGGTCATTTACATTCTTTGTGGTTGCTGTGCTGAGAGAAGAAAGATCATTTTGACCATACCAACTGTAAATCTCACCCTACGTCAGCTTTAAACTTCTTTCTGTGTTAATACCATTTCGCAATTCATATTATTCTTTTTGCCATGTTCAATGTTATGGCATTTCACTTTGACCTAAGTCAGGTTAGTTCGACTTAGGGTAAAGTAGCTTGACATGAATGAATCCACTTTCGGCAGAGAAGATGGAGTTTTACTCCATAAGAATGTGCCATTAAAATTCTGAAACCATGAACTATAGCGCTCTTCAAATGATCGTATGCTGAAACACTGTGTAAACAGATGGTGTGAAAATTGATAGCATTGCTAACAGTTTACTTTGTATGGTTACGATTTGTGAGAAGTTTGTAGAAAAGAATTATAGCAGTAAAGGAAAAAAAAAAGGCTTGAGCAACAAGCCGATTGCATTTTTGTATTGTGATTTTTGGTGGTTTTAAGCCCAGTTATATAATATGTATATTTCCGAAAGTTTTTGTTAAAGTAATAGCTGGATGGTGGAAATATCTCTTAATGTTATCTCTCCAAACGTTTTCGCTAACGTTCATTTAGTCTCCATCTTCTTGGGTTAGAAGAGCGTCTTGCGCAGCGAGTTTTAATAATAGCAAAAGTCAACACAGTGCATTTATAGAACCTTAATACGATTCCCTTGTTTATTTTTTGAGATTGAAAACTGCGTTTTTTAGGCGATAATTCTTTGCGTGTCGTCGTTATTGTGTATATTGCTTTCTGTTTTTAATGTTTATTCGCCAGGCTAAAAGTAGTTTCTTACAATGCATTAATCCATCTCTGGAGACTCTGTGGTGAACCTATTGCCATTAAATACAGACGCAGTGGCAGATGATACAACCTAACTTTGTGGGAGATTTATTGTTATTGAATCACCAACAATAGAGACTGCGGGATTTTCAGCATTGGAAATGTTTGGCTTTTGCACTGAATGCGATCGCTTCATTTTATACTGTTATTTTATGGTACCTCTTGCTGCTTCACGTCAAATTAAGTCAATGATTGTCTCAACAGATGGATTGCTTTAGCGGAATATTAAAACCCAGCGCGATGATGACATTAATTATGCCAATTATGCGTATAAACGAGTCTACTTAAGACTCTGAGACGGCGCTCTCTACATGAAATATGTTAACGTCCACTGTTAGTGATCACCTCGCAAGGAAAGAAAAATAGGCTAGTTTCGTATTGTGCAGCAACAAAAGAACAGAGTCGAGGTTCAGGGGAATAATTTGCATTTTCTTTTGTTTTGAACAATACAAAATGCTAATTATTCCCCTGAACCTCGACTCTGTTCTTTTGTTTCTGCACAATTCGAAACTAGCCTATTAATAAATCAAGAAGAGAGAAAGGGGGAGGGAGGGAGTGAGGGGTCAGGTGAAGGGTGACATAAAGTCACAGCTCTATTTTTTAGTCAACAACAACTGACCAAAAACTGAATCGTTCAACTGTCTCAACTTCATATGATAACTTGTGTTTGCGATCAGAAGCTGGGAAACTTCATTGTGATTGCTAGATTATCGTATTCTTAATCATTCATGGATGGATTATTTCAGCTTCATGGTCTCATGTTGTGCGCAAAGGTTTTTGGTAACCAATTAGAGACTGAACACCGAAGCAATTTTTGGAGTAATTATTAGACATAATAAGGAGCACTGTTCTAAGTGTAGAAGAGAATTCATATACGAAAGGAAGGCTGCGGATATTTTTTTTTCAAACCAAGTTTGAATTTTGGTCCACAAATAAACCTGGTACTATCATCAAATCAAAGACAAGGTAAGATTGTTGAATTATGAAGGGTGCAAATAGTTGCAGTCTTTTGGAGGAGTGCCTTTAACCTCTCTTTTGTATGCTACTTTCTTTTACTAAGATGGTTGATCAAAACGATCTACCTTTTTCCTGAAAAGTTTATGTGGGTCAGTTCAATTTACCAAGAATGTAAAAATTGGAACACTGTTACGAAATAAAGCAACATTGTTAGGAAATAAAGCAACAGCTTTCCTTGGAAAAAAACCTGCATAATAAGTCGATATCTTGTTACCCAATCGTATTTTCCTAGAGCATTTGTCGGCTGAGAGGTTGCTAAAATAATCTGTGGCGTTTCCCAAGTTAACTTTTGATATAATTTCGTTGTACACCTCAACTTCAGGTTGATGAGCGCCTTGCACACTTATGAACGCGCCAATATTGAAATGCACGTTTCTATTAGTTAGCTTGTTCCTTTAGGAAAAGTTTCTTAGAGAGTGCAAAATTACAACAAACTTGTTTTGGTAAACTGTATTGTTTTGGAGGTAAAATGCTTTGCGAAATCATATTATTGTTAGTGTTTGGTCACTTTCATATTTTGTGGTTGCTGTGTTGAAGGAGAAGATATACTTTTGCTCATCAGTGACACTAATCTAGAAATTTCAACTTTCACATATCCACAACATTATACCGTCAAACGTAAACAAAGTCAAATGCTAATCTCTCTCTGCATTTATATTATTTCGCAGATTTATATTGTTATTTTTATAATGTACAATTGTTTATAGTACTTCTCCTTGATCTAAGTCACGTCAATTCGGTTAAGGGTAGCTTCATCAAGCTGAGTCACTATTTTATCCCATGACAAAAATGTGCTACAAAAATTCTGAAAACCATGATGGAAAATGTTCGTCAAATGATCACACTGTGTGAGGCAATGGTTTAAAAATCGATAGCGTCCCTAACATACCGCACAGTTTACTTTATCTTTTTACGTTTTCTTAGAGATTTGTATAAAAGAACCACAACACCAAAGAAATAAGCCTGAAAAACAAGGCGATACTTAGCTACTTTGTACATGTATGGGGATTTGCTGGTTTAAGGGTAAAAGTTATTTTAAGGGGGTATAGTTATCCAATTGGACTGTAAGTTAAATGTTTCAAATATCTAATAGTGGTGTCGCTCCATTGCGACAAAGCAGTTTTCATTCTGTTGGATGTGAAGAGCACAGCGAAAGGTTCTGTAGACCAATTTTAATTGAAAAACTGTTCGTTCAAAAATTATTTCTTCTGAATGACAGGTGTTTGTTTGACAGATGATTCATTCTTTCTTGAGATCAAAACTGATGTGTTATTGAAACTGTAAACATACTATTATTTAAAGTAGTTATAGTAAAAGCATTACCGGTGACTATGAGGTGCCGTAATTTCCACTAAATGTGAGCACAACCATGAAGTTGTCAAATCCCTCAGTGGAAAATTAATGAATAAAACCAAGAATAAAACTTCGTGTTATGGAATATAGAAAATTAATATTGTTAAAATAAAAAATGCGGCCTCTTGCTGGATATTAAAACTTAACCAGTTATACTGGCGAGGGTATTGTAATAGGGGTGCAAAACATTGCAACATCGTGGGAACCCTCCAGGCGATGTGGTTTTCGACTTGACCGCACAGAAGAGTACTATTCTCCTATTTTAATATACCCACTGCCTGACTACCTTTCTTTCTTAACCACATATAACTGATTAGGATATACACACTCAGTGATCTTGGTGTTTTAAGCAATCTGATTGGTTCGCTATCTCTGGCTAATGAGCATTATTCACCCCCTACCGAGTGAATAATGCGTAAGCCAAACAAAAGTAAAGCATACTTTTGAATAAAGCATACTTTTGATTCACACTGATTTGAACGGTGTTTAAGGACCATTATTCTAGACTGTCAGGAGGTTTTTTCGAAGATTAACTATAGATTTTCCATGTTCAAAGATTCTGTAAATAGTTTCGCGAATTCGCGTATGCTTTGTACAGCTTGCACATTTTCCACGCATGAATTGAGAGGTCAATTAAATCCATTTTTAATGGTTTCCTTCTGAAATGTTGTTGAGATCACTTCCTGTGTATATACTAAAACAATTATTCTTCTCAATCTCGGTGAATAGTGGCAGAATATTTACCTCGCCGCTTCGCGGCTCGGGAAATATTCTGCCACTATTCACCTCGATTTCAAAGAATAATTGTTAATTATTAGATACAGATTTTTACTCTCACCTTTGCTGGTGGATAGGGCGTCCTTTACAGTTTTTGCGACTGACATTGACCTGAAATGATCATTAAAGCGGCAAACCACATAACCAAACCTTATTTGATTCCTTGTCTAACACCATGCTCAGCAAACAGAACAAGCTTACAAAATAGTGTTTATTGTTGTACTATATTTTTGGAGAGGAATAGGACAAAAAACGTTATTGAGTCACATATCAAGGATATCAGTAGAAACCACGTGGATAGAAGAAAGAAAAATTATATTCATTTGTGTCAGCATTAATAATCTATCAAAACGTGCGTATTTTACATTTCTGTTGCACTTCGTTGAATTATATAATAATAATCTCGTCTTCTGCTATGTTATTTACCAGCAGATTTCTTTGTCAAAATTCTCCCTCCCCCACCCGCCCCTACAGACATATAATTAGAATTTACAAACGAGTGTAAGGAAGGTTGTGGTTCAATAACTCAGGAAGTATGACCTAACACTATTATCCGGATTTTGTGTTAGTTCAACCAAGAGGAATACTTCTGGGTTTGTCAGCCCGCTAAAACTCTCCTGGAAAACAAGTCCATTGCATATCTATGAATGTTAATGTTTCTTGAGATAAAAAAAAAATCTTCTTTCGCTGAAAATGTAGCCACATTCAGTCTGTAACTTGAGTGTCTAAGAACCACCTCTGAAAACTCTCAGGAAAACCTTGAGTCATGGAAGATTAACATTTTTTGACAATGTTATTATTCTTTTTAATATATTGTAGTTTTTTCAGTCCTTTGTATCGTTTACAAGATAGAATTTATTACTTTACGTATGCAATAGCTAAAAGTATAAATGGCGATTCATTGCTGACATGACATCCCCATAGACCTGGGGTAAGTTAGAATAGGGGGAACATACTCGTAGGCCTAGGGGCAGCAAGGTTAGGTCGGACGAAGAATGCCTGACCAAAATTAAAGTGGCTAAGTTCACAAAAATGGTAGGAGGAGCTCCTGAGTCCCTGCAGACAATTTCTAAATGGCTCTGCCAATGTAGGCGCAAGATTGGGCAGAAAAATATTTTGTATCATGCTGGGCAATATTCAAAGAGGAACTCCTGAGCAGAATAATCTTTAAGTGTTCTTACACGATCATTGTTGTATCAGCCGCACTTTTCATGTTCAGCTGGTTCGTTCGTGCGAGCGATTTTCCTAGTTGTTATTCGCATCTCTTATGTAAACGAAGGAAAATGTCCCTCACTTAAACCAACGAGAAAAATGTGGTCGTGGTTGGCTCAACACGTTTTACTCAAGGGTAACTCGTCTGTTTTTTTTTCCTTGCTGTTTTGTTGTCAGTTGCCAAGGAAATGCCGTGTTTAGGGGTTTATTAGCACTTTGAAGTTCAGCGTACTGTTTTGCTTTACAATCTTTGAAACAATATCTATTTGTCTTGCAGGCTCTACAGCGATTATTTGGTGTATTGTTATTGATTCTTTTGCCACACTTTGCAAAACGGGACTTGTCTTTTAGTTTGATCACGCCCCTTATCAAGGGCACGAGACGTTTACACGTTTTCCAGGGATCCTCTGGAGCCCCTTTGGCGGCTTATTCGTGTATTGCATCACATAATGGACCTCCATTCCACTTTCTTGACATGATACTCTATACCGTTTAAATGGCCCACAGGTTCCTCATCGTGGGCTGCTTAAGCACTAGAGTTTGGGTTGTTGCCTTTACCCTAGATGTACCAATTTCTATCTCCAAGCACCCTGACTACTATGGAAAGCAGCATGATCCCAAATTTCGATTTAACTAAGGATCTTAATGCTTGCGTAAAAGAGCAGTTAGGCGGCGAGCTGTAGAAAATACGTAAGATTTTTCTGCAGCTATCATGTCCTCTAAACATTCCAGACTTCCAGTTTCATTTCAAACCAAAAAAAAAGTGCCAAGAAAAATATGAACGGATATGATAAATAAAAATATGATCAGATCCAGTGCGCGATCCGAGGGAGTTTTCTCGGGTGGATAATTGCGTGAGTGACGTTTATGCGGCGCTCCGTTAATTTAATCCGTCAAAAAATCCTATAAATTTCGAGTTGCTCAAGAGGCTTATTAAAAGGCAGAGTTTTTTTGCAGTTTGTAGTGACTTTTTTTCACTGCACCCTTTCAAATAATTAAAAAAAAACATTCAGGTATTTTTTTTTTGTTTTTCTGTTTCTTATCTGCAGTTTGATGCTCCAAAAGTAAACTTGGATCACGTCCCTTATCATGAACTGTCTCTTCTCCACGATGCGACTGTTATTACTGCCCATGTTATTGTTCTGTTATGCTACACATTGTGAGTATATATTGTTCTTGAGCTAGATGGAAAATGCAAATCCAAGTGTTTTCTCCTCTATTCATAGCACTTTAAAGTAACAAAGAGAATGAAAGTCGTAAGTTGAGTAAAACCTTTCTATTTAGCTAGAAGGATAAATAGTTTCATGTGCGTCATTAGGTATTGACGGTAAGTAAGGGAAATTTGTATTAGTCTTCTAACTTCTGCCGAGGTAATCGAAGCTAAATCTGGCGTTATCAACAGCTCGCCATTACAAGGAATACAGTATTTGCCCTCTTTTGTTAGAAATACCTAAGGCGCAGTGAATTATTTTGCAGAAACCGAGCTTAGTGTACTCTTACCTCGCTTTTTTCTGTTGGTTTTCCCCATTTCTCACAAGTAATGAATACTGCTCTATAAACGCACGCTGCAGTTCAACAAGGAGAACGTGATTATTACACAATTATTGCCTTAGAACTCCTGCGAAGATCATTTGGCTCATGCTAGTGGTGCCATAATTTCATTGACTGGCGTCATCTTCTGTTCACATATATCCCAGTACTAAAGCGTGAAAAGTTAACAGCTCTTCAAATGTCGAAACCTCGTAAGAACTTTTGACGAGAATACCTTCTCTTAATCCTTTAACTGCCAAACGGACGTTTTCGTCCACTGAGAGGTCATGTACTTTGTACCACTTGTGACATCATCAGATATGCGTCAACAGGTATTCATAATAAAGAGATAACGGAGCCGGGATTGATCTATCCGCACAACTGTCCGTTTTGGATATCGACTGCATTGTGAGGTAGCCAATTAAAAAAAACAAAACAAAACAAACAAAACAAACAAAACGGACACCTATGGCCAAACTCGTGGATTAAGTAATCTAGAGATAAAAGAGGTTGGTAAACTTGCAATTATTGGTGCATTATTAAAGGCTGTTAAACATGCTGTGTTAGTTCCATCCAAGGTCGCAGTTATCTCATAAAGTGTAGGCTTTTTTCGTTGGCTTTTGTTGCACAAATATTACAAAATAGCTAGGGTTATTGAATTGCAGCTGAACATGGAGTGGTAAAAGCTATCAGGTTCTTAGGTCAAATTGGACACTCCTGCCAAAACATCAGAGTACTCCCACCCAACCCCACCTAGCAGTTGATGTTGGTCTGCCTGCTCGGAAAAGTTGCATGCATTCAAGAACATTTTTCTTTTTGTGCGAAAAGTAGGCCTATCCAGATTCTGCTCGGCAACTTTTCAGTAACTTCAAGTTTAGGATTTTGAGCAACTTTTTTGTCAGAGAGCAACTTCTGGCAACTTTTTGGAAAACTAGCACTTTTTTGGTAACTTTTGGGCGTTTTAACCTATTTTGAACCAAAATGCTGAATAACCACCTTTTTTGTTAAATAAACAAGTTAAAATTCTAAACATCTTTCTAGTAAAACACATATTTTTACCCTTTGAATGGGTATCATGTGGAATTGTGGGCGTGGTAATTAATTACAAGAAGCGGGTTAGCCTCAACCTCGTTCCCAGGGCTTTTCCCTTCTCGTGAGGGCCGCCCTTTACGGTTGCCAATTCACATTGTCAACCCAGTTGATAAAACCAAATTATCTTGTAATGCTCCCACCGACGCAGCACCACAGTTTCTTTAGAAACTTACCTCCTTTCATCGAAATAATTAGCCTCTTTTGAGAGCATTTTCAGTGTTGATCCAAAAATTCTGTCGACCCATAAATGTGTTCCAACAAGCTCACAAGGGGTTTCGTTCCCCTTACTATCTTTTCAACCAGAAGGCAAAAATGAAAACAAAAGACAGTATTTGGGAATTCGTGCATTTCATATCCCATTCAGAATTCAAATGAATATACTTAAATAAACAAAACAAGTATGGAGAACACAACTTTAATCTAAACTTTACCCGATGTCGGTTGAACGTGGACAACTCGAGATAGAAAACGCAAGTCAGGCTACAAACTGCGAAGCCATGAACGAAGATCCTCCTCGATTGAACGTTGGATCTCGCGGGAGATTTCATCAGCCAAACTTGAAAAGTAAAACGATAATAAGTCAAAGACTACTGCAAGGCTGACATAAAGTGTTATATTTATAAAAATATTTCGGGTTATCAGACCAGCCATCTTGAGGTTTAGATGTTACTGAATTATAAAAATTATACAAAACGTACTATTACTGAATATCATATAATGGTGCCAATGTTTGTCCTGTCAGTTCAATAGCTGTTTCAGTCATAAAAAAAATATTGTTCCTTTCGCTCATATAAGTTCATCGAGGTTGACAAATAAGACACATTCTCCCCGACGCTTACCACATTAGCATGAGATTTACTGATTTTCAGGTCACTTTCCAGCAAACAAATGCTATCTCTTCGTCATATATTTAACACCTGGAGGAGTCAGATGTTAATGAAATTCAGCCTTCAAGTTGGCGATAGTACTAAGTGGAACATTTAAGGTCGACAGAATTTTTGGATCAACACTGAAAATGCTCTCAAAAGAGGCTAATTTTTTCGATGAAAGGAGGTAAGTTTCTAAAGAAACTGTGGTGCTGCGTCGGTGGGAGCATTACAAGATAATTTGGTTTTATCAACTGGGTTGACAATGTGAATTGGCAACCGTAAAGGGCGGCCCTCACGAGAAGGGAAAAGCCCTGGGAACGAGGTTGAGGCTAACCCGCTTCTTGTAATTAATTACCACGCCCACAATTCCACATGATACCCATTCAAAGGGTAAAAATATGTGTTTTACTAGAAAGATGTTTAGAATTTTAACTTGTTTATTTAACAAAAAAGGTGGTTATTCAGCATTTTGGTTCAAAATAGGTTAAAACGCCCAAAAGTTACCAAAAAAGTGCTAGTTTTCCAAAAAGTTGCCAGAAGTTGCTCTCTGACAAAAAAGTTGCTCAAAATCCTAAACTTGAAGTTACTGAAAAGTTGCCGAGCAGAATCTGGATAGGCCTACTTTTCGCACAAAAAGAAAAATGTTCTTGAATGCATGCAACTTTTCCGAGCAGGCAGACCAACATCAACTGCTAGGTGGGGTTGGGTGGGAGTACTCTGATGTTTTGGCAGGAGTGTCCAATTTGACCTAAGAACTGATAGCTTTTACCACTCCATGTTCAGCTGCAATTCAATAACCCTAGCTATTTTGTAATATTTGTGCAACAAAAGCCAACGAAAAAAGCCTACACTTTATGAGATAACTGCGACCTTGGATGGAACTAACACAGCATGTTTAACAGCCTTTAATAATGCACCAATAATTGCAAGTTTACCAACCTCTTTTATCTCTAGATTACTTAATCCACGAGTTTGGCCATAGGTGTCCGTTTTGTTTTGTTTTGTTTTGTTTTGTTTTGTTTTTTTTAATTGGCTACCTCACAATGCAGTCGATATCCAAAACGGACAGTTGTGCGGATAGATCAATCCCGGCTCCGTTATCTCTTTATTATGAATACCTGTTGACGCATATCTGATGATGTCACAAGTGGTACAAAGTACATGACCTCTCAGTGGACGAAAACGTCCGTTTGGCAGTTAAAGGATTAAGAGAAGGTATTCTCGTCAAAAGGTCTTACGAGGTTTCGACATTTGAAGAGCTGTTAACTTTTCACGCTTTAGTACTGGGATATATGTGAACAGAAGATGACGCCAGTCAATGAAATTATGGCACCACTAGCATGAGCCAAATGATCTTCGCAGGAGTTCTAAGGCAATAATTGTGTAATAATCACGTTCTCCTTGTTGAACTGCAGCGTGCGTTTATAGAGCAGTATTCATTACTTGTGAGAAATGGGGAAAACCAACAGAAAAAAGCGAGGTAAGAGTACACTAAGCTCGGTTTCTGCAAAATAATTCACTGCGCCTTAGGTATTTCTAACAAAAGAGGGCAAATACTGTATTCCTTGTAATGGCGAGCTGTTGATAACGCCAGATTTAGCTTCGATTACCTCGGCAGAAGTTAGAAGACTAATACAAATTTCCCTTACTTACCGTCAATACCTAATGACGCACATGAAACTATTTATCCTTCTAGCTAAATAGAAAGGTTTTACTCAACTTACGACTTTCATTCTCTTTGTTACTTTAAAGTGCTATGAATAGAGGAGAAAACACTTGGATTTGCATTTTCCATCTAGCTCAAGAACAATATATACTCACAATGTGTAGCATAACAGAACAATAACATGGGCAGTAATAACAGTCGCATCGTGGAGAAGAGACAGTTCATGATAAGGGACGTGATCCAAGTTTACTTTTGGAGCATCAAACTGCAGATAAGAAACAGAAAAACAAAAAAAAAATACCTGAATGTTTTTTTTAATTATTTGAAAGGGTGCAGTGAAAAAAAGTCACTACAAACTGCAAAAAAACTCTGCCTTTTAATAAGCCTCTTGAGCAACTCGAAATTTATAGGATTTTTTGACGGATTAAATTAACGGAGCGCCGCATAAACGTCACTCACGCAATTATCCACCCGAGAAAACTCCCTCGGATCGCGCACTGGATCTGATCATATTTTTATTTATCATATCCGTTCATATTTTTCTTGGCACTTTTTTTTTGGTTTGAAATGAAACTGGAAGTCTGGAATGTTTAGAGGACATGATAGCTGCAGAAAAATCTTACGTATTTTCTACAGCTCGCCGCCTAACTGCTCTTTTACGCAAGCATTAAGATCCTTAGTTAAATCGAAATTTGGGATCATGCTGCTTTCCATAGTAGTCAGGGTGCTTGGAGATAGAAATTGGTACATCTAGGGTAAAGGCAACAACCCAAACTCTAGTGCTTAAGCAGCCCACGATGAGGAACCTGTGGGCCATTTAAACGGTATAGAGTATCATGTCAAGAAAGTGGAATGGAGGTCCATTATGTGATGCAATACACGAATAAGCCGCCAAAGGGGCTCCAGAGGATCCCTGGAAAACGTGTAAACGTCTCGTGCCCTTGATAAGGGGCGTGATCAAACTAAAAGACAAGTCCCGTTTTGCAAAGTGTGGCAAAAGAATCAATAACAATACACCAAATAATCGCTGTAGAGCCTGCAAGACAAATAGATATTGTTTCAAAGATTGTAAAGCAAAACAGTACGCTGAACTTCAAAGTGCTAATAAACCCCTAAACACGGCATTTCCTTGGCAACTGACAACAAAACAGCAAGGAAAAAAAAAAACAGACGAGTTACCCTTTGAGTAAAACGTGTTGAGCCAACCACGACCACATTTTTCTCGTTGGTTTAAGTGAGGGACATTTTCCTTCGTTTACATAAGAGATGCGAATAACAACTAGGAAAATCGCTCGCACGAACGAACCAGCTGAACATGAAAAGTGCGGCTGATACAACAATGATCGTGTAAGAACACTTAAAGATTATTCTGCTCAGGAGTTCCTCTTTGAATATTGCCCAGCATGATACAAAATATTTTTCTGCCCAATCTTGCGCCTACATTGGCAGAGCCATTTAGAAATTGTCTGCAGGGACTCAGGAGCTCCTCCTACCATTTTTGTGAACTTAGCCACTTTAATTTTGGTCAGGCATTCTTCGTCCGACCTAACCTTGCTGCCCCTAGGCCTACGAGTATGTTCCCCCTATTCTAACTTACCCCAGGTCTATGGGGATGTCATGTCAGCAATGAATCGCCATTTATACTTTTAGCTATTGCATACGTAAAGTAATAAATTCTATCTTGTAAACGATACAAAGGACTGAAAAAACTACAATATATTAAAAAGAATAATAACATTGTCAAAAAATGTTAATCTTCCATGACTCAAGGTTTTCCTGAGAGTTTTCAGAGGTGGCTCTTAGACACTCAAGTTACAGACTGAATGTGGCTACATTTTCAGCGAAAGAAGATTTTTTTTTTTATCTCAAGAAACATTAACATTCATAGATATGCAATGGACTTGTTTTCCAGGAGAGTTTTAGCGGGCTGACAAACCCAGAAGTATTCCTCTTGGTTGAACTAACACAAAATCCGGATAATAGTGTTAGGTCATACTTCCTGAGTTATTGAACCACAACCTTCCTTACACTCGTTTGTAAATTCTAATTATATGTCTGTAGGGGCGGGTGGGGGAGGGAGAATTTTGACAAAGAAATCTGCTGGTAAATAACATAGCAGAAGACGAGATTATTATTATATAATTCAACGAAGTGCAACAGAAATGTAAAATACGCACGTTTTGATAGATTATTAATGCTGACACAAATGAATATAATTTTTCTTTCTTCTATCCACGTGGTTTCTACTGATATCCTTGATATGTGACTCAATAACGTTTTTTGTCCTATTCCTCTCCAAAAATATAGTACAACAATAAACACTATTTTGTAAGCTTGTTCTGTTTGCTGAGCATGGTGTTAGACAAGGAATCAAATAAGGTTTGGTTATGTGGTTTGCCGCTTTAATGATCATTTCAGGTCAATGTCAGTCGCAAAACCTGTAAAGGACGCCCTATCCACCAGCAAAGGTGAGAGTAAAAATCTGTATCTAATAATTAACAATTATTCTTTGAAATCGAGGTGAATAGTGGCAGAATATTTCCCGAGCCGCGAAGCGGCGAGGTAAATATTCTGCCACTATTCACCGAGATTGAGAAGAATAATTGTTTTAGTATATACACAGGAAGTGATCTCAACAACATTTCAGAAGGAAACCATTAAAAATGGATTTAATTGACCTCTCAATTCATGCGTGGAAAATGTGCAAGCTGTACAAAGCATACGCGAATTCGCGAAACTATTTACAGAATCTTTGAACATGGAAAATCTATAGTTAATCTTCGAAAAAACCTCCTGACAGTCTAGAATAATGGTCCTTAAACACCGTTCAAATCAGTGTGAATCAAAAGTATGCTTTATTCAAAAGTATGCTTTACTTTTGTTTGGCTTACGCATTATTCACTCGGTAGGGGGTGAATAATGCTCATTAGCCAGAGATAGCGAACCAATCAGATTGCTTAAAACACCAAGATCACTGAGTGTGTATATCCTAATCAGTTATATGTGGTTAAGAAAGAAAGGTAGTCAGGCAGTGGGTATATTAAAATAGGAGAATAGTACTCTTCTGTGCGGTCAAGTCGAAAACCACATCGCCTGGAGGGTTCCCACGATGTTGCAATGTTTTGCACCCCTATTACAATACCCTCGCCAGTATAGCTGGTTAAGTTTTAATATCCAACAAGAGGCCGCATTTTTTATTTTAACAATATTTTCTATATTCCATAACAGGAAGCTTTATTCTTGGTTTTATTTACTAATTTCCCACTGAGGGATTTGGCAACTTCATGGTTGTGCTCACATTTAGTGGAAATTACGGCACCTCATAGTCACCGGTAATGCTTTTAATATAACTACTTTAACTTCTTTAAATAATAGTGTATGTCTACAGTTTGAATAACACATAAATTTTGATCCCAAGAAAGAATGAATCATCTGTCAAACAAACACCTGTCCTTCAGAAGAAATAATTTTTGAACGAACAGTTTTTCAATAATTAAAAAGGGTCTACCTAACCTTTCGCTTTGCTCTCCACACCCAACAGAATGAAAACTGCCTTGTCGCAATGCAGCGACACCACTATTAGATATTTGAAACATTTAACTTACAGTGTAGTTGGATAACTATATCCCCTTAATATAACTTTTCGAAATGCACAGATCACACAAGCTGCCCTTAAACCAGCAAATACCCATACATATACAAAAATGCAACCGGGGTAGCTGGGTATCGCCTTGTTTTTCAGGCTTATTTCTTTGGTGTTGTGATTCTTTCCTACAAATCTCTAAGAAAACGTAAAAAGATAAAGTATACTGTGGTGTATATTAGCAAGGCTATCCATTTTTACACCATCTGCTTACACAGTGTGATCATTTGACGAACATTTTCCATAGTTCCAGAATTTTTATATTACATTTTTATCATGGGATAAAATAGTGACTCAGCTTGAGGAAGCTACCCTTAACCGAATTGACGTGACCTAGATCAAGGGGAAGTACTATAACTAATTGTACATGACAAAAATTATAATATAAATCTGCGTAATAATATAAAAGCAGAGAGAGACTAGCATTTCACTCAGATGTTTGACGGTATAATATTAACGTTGTGGGTATGTGAAAGCATATTTTCTGCTTGAAAACAGCAACCACATAATATAAATGTGACCACACACTAACAATGATAGGATTTCGCAAAGCATTTTTCCTCCAAAACAATACAGTTTACCAAAAAAAGTTTGTGGTAATTTTGCACTCTCTAAGAACCTTTTTCTAAAGGAACAAGCTAACTAATAGAAACGTGCTTTTCAATATTGGTGCGTTCATTAGTCTGCAAGGCGCTCGTCAACTTGAAGTTGAGGTGCACAACGAAATTATATTAAAAACTGACTTGGGAAACGCCACAGATTATTTTAGCAACCTCTCAGCCGACAAATGCTCCAGGTAAATACGATTGGGTAACAAGATATCGACTTATTATGCAAGTTTATTTCCAAGGGGGCTGTTGTTTTATTTCGTAACAATGTTGCTTTATTTGCTAACAGTGTTTCAAGTTTTACTTCCTTGGTAAACTGAACTGACCCACAAAAACGTTTCAGGAAAAAGGGAAGATCGTTTTGATCAACATCTTAGTTAAAGAAAGTACCATAAAAACTATTTGCACCTTTCATAATTCAACAATCTTACCTTGTCTTTGATTTGATGATAGTACCAGGTTGATTTGTGGACCAAAATTCAAACTTGGTTTGAAATAAAATATCCGCAGCCTTCCTTCTCTTCTAAACTTAGAACAGTGCTTCTTATTATGTCTAATAATTACTCCAAAAATTGCTTCGGTGTTCACTCCCTAATTGGTTGCCAAAAACCAGATATTGCGCACAACGTGAGACCATAAAGCTGAAACAATCCATCCATGAATGATTAAGAATACGGTGATCTAGCAATCACAATGAATTTTCCAAACTTCTGATCGCAAACACAAGTTGAGACGCTTCAGTCTTTGCGTGTCGTTGTTATTGTGTATATTGCTTTCCGTTTTTAATGTTTGTTCGCCAGATTAAAAGAAATTTCTTACAATGCATTAATCCATCTCTGGAGTTTCTGTGGTGAACCTATTGTCATTAAATACAGACGCAGTGGTAGATGATACAACCTAACTTTGTGGGATATTTGTTGTTATTGAATCACCAACAATAGAGATTGCTGGATTTTTAGCAGTTGAATTGTTTGGCTTTTGCACTGAATTCGACCATTTTATTTCATACTGTTATTTTATGGATTTCTTGCTCCTCCGCGTCAAATTAAGTCAATGATTGTCTCAACAGATGGTTTCTTTAACGCAATATAGGTTCAAAAAAGCACGAAGCGTTTCATTGATGACTTGGTTGATTCTTTGAATTTTCTTTGAACATCGATACTCGTATAGCTCACACGCCTCCCACCCTCCCCATCCCACCTGCCCTCTCCGCGCCGAAAGAAAAAATAATAAATAAAATAGAGAGTAAAAGGGGGAGAGGGAATAGAGTGAAAGGTCATGGGGAGGGAGACATAAAGGCACAGCTCTATTTTTTGGTCAATAATAGCTCACCAAAGACTGAAGCGTCTCAACTTGTGTTTGCGATCAGAAGCTGGGAAAATTCATTGTGATTGCTAGATTATCGTATTCTTAATCATTCATGGATGGATTATTTCAGCTTCATGGTCTCATGTTGTGCGCAAAGGTTTTTGGTAACCAATTAGAGGACTGAACACCGAAGCAATTTTTGGAGTAATTATTAGACATAATAAGGAGCACTGTTCTAAGTGTAGAAGAGAATTCATATACGAAGGAAGGCTGCGGATATTTTTTTTCAAACCAAGTTTGAATTTTGGTCCACAAATAAACCTGGTACTATCATCAAATCAAAGACAAGGTAAGATTGTTGAATTATGAAGGGTGCAAATAGTTGCAGTCTTTTGGAGGAGTGCCTTTAACCTCTCTTTTGTATGCTACTTTCTTTAACTAAGATGGTTGATCAAAACGATCTACCTTTTTCCTGAAAAGTTTATGTGGGTCAGTTCAATTTACCAAGAATGTAAAAATTGGAACACTGTTACGAAATAAAGCAACATTGTTAGGAAATAAAGCAACAGCTTTCCTTGGAAAAAACCTGCATAATAAGTCGATATCTTGTTACCCAATCGTATTTTCCTAGAGCATTTGTCGGCTGAGAGGTTGCTAAAATAATCTGTGGCGTTTCCCAAGTTAACTTTTGATATAATTTCGTTGTACACCTCAACTTCAGGTTGATGAGCGCCTTGCACACTTATGAACGCGCCAATATTGAAATGCACGTTTCTATTAGTTAGCTTGTTCCTTTAGGAAAAGTTTCTTAGAGAGTGCAAAATTACAACAAACTTGTTTTGGTAAACTGTATTGTTTTGGAGGTAAAATGCTTTGCGAAATCATATTATTGTTAGTGTTTGGTCACTTTCATATTTTGTGGTTGCTGTGTTGAAGGAGAAGATATACTTTTGCTCATCAGTGACACTAATCTAGAAATTTCAACTTTCACATATCCACAACATTATACCGTCAAACGTAAACAAAGTCAAATGCTAATCTCTCTCTGCATTTATATTATTTCGCAGATTTATATTGTTATTTTTATAATGTACAATTGTTTATAGTACTTCTCCTTGATCTAAGTCACGTCAATTCGGTTAAGGGTAGCTTCATCAAGCTGAGTCACTATTTTATCCCATGACAAAAATGTGCTACAAAAATTCTGAAACCATGATGGAAAATGTTCGTCAAATGATCACACTGTGTGAGGCAATGGTTTAAAAATCGATAGCGTCCCTAACATACCGCACAGTTTACTTTATCTTTTTACGTTTTCTTAGAGATTTGTATAAAAGAACCACAACACCAAAGAAATAAGCCTGAAAAACAAGGCGATACTTAGCTACTTTGTACATGTATGGGGATTTGCTGGTTTAAGGGTAAAAGTTATTTTAAGGGGGTATAGTTATCCAATTGGACTGTAAGTTAAATGTTTCAAATATCTAATAGTGGTGTCGCTCCATTGCGACAAAGCAGTTTTCATTCTGTTGGATGTGAAGAGCACAGCGAAAGGTTCTGTAGACCAATTTTAATTGAAAAACTGTTCGTTCAAAAATTATTTCTTCTGAATGACAGGTGTTTGTTTGACAGATGATTCATTCTTTCTTGAGATCAAAACTGATGTGTTATTGAAACTGTAAACATACTATTATTTAAAGTAGTTATAGTAAAAGCATTACCGGTGACTATGAGGTGCCGTAATTTCCACTAAATGTGAGCACAACCATGAAGTTGTCAAATCCCTCAGTGGAAAATTAATGAATAAAACCAAGAATAAAACTTCGTGTTATGGAATATAGAAAATTAATATTGTTAAAATAAAAAATGCGGCCTCTTGCTGGATATTAAAACTTAACCAGTTATACTGGCGAGGGTATTGTAAGAGGGGTGCAAAATATTGCAACATCGTGGGAACCCTCCAGGCGACCTATTAATCCCATGTGGTTTTCGACTCGACCGCACAAAAAGTACTATTCTCCTATTTTAATATACCCACTCCCTGACTACCTTTTTTTCTTAACCACATATAACTGATTATTAGATACAGATTTTTACTCTCACCCTTGCTGGTGGATAGGGCGTCCTTTACAATTTTTGCAACTGACATTGACCTGAAATGATCATTAAAGCGGCAAACCACATAACCAAACCTTATTTGATTCCTTGTCAAACACCATCAGGTTCTCAGCAAACAGAACAAGCTTACAAAATAGTATTTATTGTTGTACTATATTTTTGGAGAGGAATAGGACAAAAAACGTTATTGAGCCACCTTTTTTGTTCTCATTGAATTTCATACAAGGATATCAGTAGAAACCACGTGGATACGAGAAAGAAAAATTATATTCATTTTTGTCAGCATTAATAATCTATCAAAACGTGCGTATTTTACATTTCTGTTGCACTTCGTTGAGTTAAGTGTATGCACGTGTTATTGAATCCGATGTGTTTCACTTTCTTGAGATAATAATAATCTCGTCTTCTGTTATGTTATTTACCAGCAGATTTCTTTGTCAAAATTCTCCCTCCCCCACCCGCCCTTACAGACATATAATTAGAATTTACAAACGAGTGTAAGGAAGGTTGTGGTTCAATAACTCAGGAAGTATAACCTAACACTATTATCCGGATTTTGTGTCAGTTCAACCAAGAGGAATACTTCTGGGTTTGTCAGCCAGCTAAAACTCTCCTGGAAAACAAGTCCATTGCATATCTATGAATGTTAATGTTTCTTGAGATAAAAAAAATCTTCTTTCGTTTAAAATGTAGCCACATTCAGTCTGTAACTTGAGTGTCTAAGAACCACCTCTGAAAACCCTCAGGAAAACCTTGAGTCATGGAAAATTAAAATTTTTTGACAATGTTATTATTCTTTTTAATATATTATAGTTTTTTCAGTCCTTTGTATCGTTTACAAGATTGAATTTATTACTTTACGTATGCAATAGCTAAAAGTATAAATGGCGATTCATTGCTGACATGACATCCCCATAGACCTGGGGTCAGTTAGAATAGGGGGAACATACTCATAGGCCCAGGGGCAGCAAGGTTAGGAGGGACGAAGAATACCTGACCAAAATTAAAGTGGCTAAGTTTACAAAAATGGAAGGAAAGGCTCCTGAGTCCCTACAGACAATTTGTAAATGGCTCTGCGAATGCAGGCGCAAGATTGTGCAGAGAAATCTTTTGTACCATGCTGGGCAATATTCAAAGAGGACTCCTGAGCAGAATAATCTTCATGTGTTCTGACACGATCATTGTTGTATCAGCCGCACTTTTCATGTTCAGCTGGTTCGTTCGTGCGAGCGATTTTCCTAGTTGTTGTACGCATCTCTTATGTAAACGAAGGAAAATGTCCCTCACTTAAACCAACGAGAAAAATGTGGTCGTGGTTGGCTCAACACGTTTTAGTCAGGGGTAACTCGTCTGTTTTTTTTCCCCTTGCTGTTTTGTTGTCAGTTGCCAAGGAAATGCAGTGTTTAGGGGTTTATTAGCACTTTGAAGTTCAGCGTACCGTTTTGCTTTACAATCTTTGAAACAATATCTACTTGTCTTGCAGGCTCTACAGCGATTATTTGGTGTATTGTTATTGATTCTTTTGCCACACTTTACAAAACGGGACTTGTCTTTTTGTTTGATCACGCCCCTTATTAAGGGCACGAGACGTTAATATATTTTCCAGGGATCCTCTGGAGCCCCTTTGGCTTATTCGTGTATTGCATCACATAATAGCCATTCATTCCACAATTAAAACAGTGACTCCAATACCCTCCATTCCACTTTCTTGACATGATACTCTATACCGTTGAAATGGCCCACAGATTCCTCATCGTGGCCTGCTTAAGCACTAGAGTTCGGGTTGTTACGTTTACCCTGGATGTACCAATTTCTATCTCTAAGCACCCGGACTACTATGGAAAGTAGCATGATCCCAAATTTCGATTTAACTAAGGATCTTAATGCTTGCGTAAAAAAGCAGTTAGGCGGCGAGCCGTAGAAAATACGTAAGCTTTTTCTGCAGCTATCATGTCCTCCAAACATTCCAGACTTCCAGTTTCATTTCAAACCAAAAAAACAGTGCCAAGAAAAATATGAATGGATATGATAAATAAAAATATGATCAGATCCAGCGCGCGATCCGAGGGAGTTTTCTCGGGAGGAAAATTGCGTGAGTGACGTTAACTTTATGCGGCGCTACGTTAATTTAATCCATTAAAAAGTCCTATAAATTTCGAGTTGCTCAAGAGGCTTATTAAAAGGCAGAGTTTTTTTGCAGTTTGTAGTGACTTTTTTTTTACTGCACCTCCTCCAAAGAATTAAAAAAAAAAACATTCAGGTATTTTTTCTTTGTTTTCTGTTTCTTATCTACAGTTTGATGCTCCCAAAGTAAACTTGGAACACGTCTCTTATCATGAACTGTCTCTTCTCCACGATGCGACTGTTATTACTGCCCATGTTATTGTGCTGTTATGCTACACAAGGTGAGTATATATTTTTCTTGAGCTAGGTGGAAAATGCAAAACCAAGTGTTTTCTCCTCTATTCATAGCACTTTAAAGTAACAAAGAGAATGAAAGTCGTAAGTTGAGTAAAATCTTTCTATTTATCTAAAAGGATAAATAGTTTCATGTGCGTCATTAGGTATTGACGGTAAGTAACGAGAATTTGTATTAGTCTTCTAATTTCTGCTGAGGTAATCGAAGCTAAATCTGGCGTTATCAACAGCTCGCCATTACAAGGAATACAGTATTTGCCCCCTTTTGTTAGAAATACCCAAGGCGCAGTGAATTATTTTGCAGAAATCGAGCTTACTGTACTCTTACCTCGCTTTTTTCTGTTGGTTTTCCCCATTTCTCACAAGTAATGAATACTGCTCTATAAACGCACGCTGCAGTTCAACAGGGAGAACTTGATTATTACACAATTATTGCCTTAGAATTCCTGCGAAGATCATTTGGCTCATGCTAGCGGTGCCATAATTTCATTGACTGGCGCCATCTTCTGTTCACATATATCCCCGTACTAAAAGCGTGAAAAGTTAACAGCTCTTCAAATGTCGAAACCTCGTAAGAACTTTTGACAAGAATGCCTTCTCTTAACCCTTTAATTGCCAAACGGACGTTTCCGTCCACTGAGAGGTCATGTACTTTGTACCACATGTGACATCATCAGATATGCGTCAACAGGTATTCATAATAACGAGATAACGAAGCCGGGATTGATCTATCCGCACAGCTGTCCATTTTGGATATCGACTGCATTGTGAGGTATCCAATTAAAAAAAAAAAACAAAAAACAAAAGGACACCTATGGCCAAACTCGGGGATTAAGTAATCTAGAGATAAAACATATTGGTAAACTTGCAATTATTGGTGCATCATTAAAGGCTGTTAAACATGCTGTGTTAGTTCCATCCAAGGTCGCTGTTACCTCATAAAGCGTAGGCTTTTTTCGTTGGCTTTTGTTGCACAAATATTACAAAATAGCTAGGGTTATTGAATTGCAGCTGAACATGGAGTGGTAAAAGCTAAGGGTTTCTTAGGTCACATTGGACACTTGCCCAAAACATCAGAGTACTCCCACCCAACCCCACCCTGCAGTTGATGTTGGTCTGCTTACTTGGAAAAGTTGTGTGCATTCAAGAACATTTTTCTTTTTGTGCGAAAAGTAGGCCTATCCAGATTCTGCTCGGCCACTTTTCAGTAACTTTTAGGATTTCGTGCCAGTTTTTTGTCAGAGAGCAACTTCTGGCAACTTTTTGGAAAACTAGCACTTTTTTGGTAACTTTAGGACTTTTTAACCTATTTTGAACCAAAACGCTGAATAACCGCCTTTTTTGTTAACTAAACAAGTCAAAATTCTAAATTTCTTTCTAGTTAAACACATATTTTTACCCTTTGAATGGGTATCATGTGGAGTTTTGGGCGTGGTAATTAATTACAAGAAGCGGGTTAGCCTCAACCTCGTTCCCAGGGTTTTTCCCTTCTCGTGAGGGCCGCCCTTTACCGTTGCCAATTCACATTGTCAATCCAGTTGATAAAACCAAATTATCTTGTAATGCTCCCACCGACGCAGCACCACAGTTTCTTTAGAAACTTACCCCCTTTCATCAAAATAATTAGCCTCTTTTGTGAGCATTTTCAGCGTTGATCCAAAAATTCTGTCGACTCATAAATGTGTTCCAACAAGCTCACAGGGGATTTCGTTCCCCTTACTATCTTTTCAACCAGACGGAAAACACAACTTTAATCTAAACTTTACCCCATGTCGATTGAACGTGGACAACTCGAGATAAAAAACGTAAGTGCTATAAACTGTGAAGCCATGAACGAAGATCCTGCTCGATTGAACGTTGGATCTCGCAGGATATTTAATCAGCCAAACTTGAAAAGTGAAACGATAATAAGTCAAAGACTACTGCAAGGCTGACATTTAACAATCATTCTTTGAAATCGAGGTAAATATTCTGCCACTATTCACCGATATTGAGAAGAATAATTGTTTTAGTATATACACAGGAAGTGATGTCAACAACATTTCAGAAGGAAACCATTAAAAATCGATTTCATTGGCCTCTCAATTCATGCTCGGAAAACGTGCAAGCTGTACAAAGCATGCGCGAATTCGCGAAACTATTTACAAAATCTTTGAACATGGAAAATCTGTAGTTAATCTTCGAAAAAACCTCGTGACAGTCTAGAATAATGGTCCTTAAAAACCGTTCAAATCAGTGTGAATCAAAAGTATGCTTTATTCAAAAGCATGCTCTATTTTTGTTTGGCTTACGCATTATGCACTCGGTAGGGGGTGAATAATGCTTATTAGCCAGAGATAGCGAACCAATCAGATTGCTGAAAACACCAAGATCACTGAGTGTGTATATACTAAAACGTGTTATATTTATAAAATATTTCGGGTTATCAGACCACCATCTTGAGGTTTAGATGTTACTGAATTATTAAAATTATACAAAACATACTATTACAATATTATATAACGGTGCCAATGTTTGTCCTGTCAGTTCAATAGCTGTTTCGTTAATAAAAAAAATATTGTTCCTTTCGCTCATATAAGTTCATTGAGGTCGACAAATAAGACACATTCTCACCGGCGCTTACCACATTAGCATGAGATTTACTGATTTTCAGGTCACTTTACAGCAAACAAATGCTATCTCTTCGTCATATATTTAACGCCTGAACGAGTCAGATGTTAATGAAATTCCGCCTTCAAGTTGGCGATAGTACTAAGTGGAACATTTAAAGTTTAAACTTTAAATTTAAACTCTTCTTCAATTTAGCGAAACACGCAATAAAATAAAAGCTACAAGGCTGGCACGAAGCACGCCTTTCAGTGAGTAATCGGGCTGCACAGTTACTATTCCAACATGGCGTCGGACTAGCTCGGGCGCTCTCGTTCGGGCCGACTAAGTACGTACAGTGTCTACACCTGAGTGAGTGAGTGTGTGACACATTTGCATATCGAAGTCCCCGCTTTCGCGTATCCAAGAGTTTAAAAACATCGCTTTTGGAGTAAATTTGGCAGTTAAAAGGTTAAGTAGCGCTCCGGCTAAGAAGTATTGCCGCGCAACGGAGCTGTTAGAAACGTGATAATTGATTTAATCTGAGATAATTTATTGACTAAATCGGTATTAGCGCGAAACTCAAATGGTTTTAAAAAAATTTGAGGCATCTAGGAGACGATTGCTTGGCTAAAATTAAGAGAATATCTTTGTTATCACATTACGTACTTAAGTGCGACTTATAAAGAAAATCGTATAATCGTATATTTTTTGTGAAACGCCAGACTTAAACTCTCTAGAAGGTCTTCTTTTTGTCACAATTTTGACATATTTATTAAGTATCAACAGCATTTTATTGTCTTGTTTGGCCAAAAGCATTCTGGCACAAAACGGGGCGACTTCACAAAACCAAAACATTCACAAGAATAAAGCTGCAACATAGTTTGGTATGCTAAAGGTTACAACCAACAACATTTCGGAATAGATCTTCATCTGCTGCACTGCCCAAAAAAGGACTATTTAGTTAATAACCAGGAAAGTCTTGGAAAGAATCTGACAATAGCTTCACTCATCTTGAAGCCAGTGAATAAGTGCTGTTGTTATCCAAATGCGGCGAATACCGTCCAAATAAAAGTACAAATACACAGCGATATTGCACTGTTATTTGACGTAGACACCACACGATGCCCAGTCCAAAAAAAAAAGAAAAAAGATGGAGGACGTTTTTGCAACATTTCAAGACGATAATGATTCTGAGGCCCCGTGTACACGGGTCCGGACAAATTTTTGCACGGACAAAAACTTGCACGGTTCCACTTTGCGTTTACAGGGGACCGGCGGAACTGGACAAATTTTTTTGTGAAGTTTGGGACCTGAAAAAAGCAGGTCAACTTTTCGACCGACACGGTTCCATATCTCGTACAGACTCGTGTAAATACCCGAACCGTGCAACTTTTTGCTCAGATAGCGCAGTTAAGGCCAGGAATCTAGTTATGTTTTGCCTGGCTGCGTAGTAAAATGAAACAATTTTTTTTTTTACATTTAGTCCCTGGTTTGTTACATTTTGTTAAATTTATGACAAAAGAAACAAACTAAAGCAAGTTACAGATATGAGGCGACGAGCGGCAGCAGCATACATTGCTATTTCAGCCAGATTAGCTGGGCTTTTAAAGTATACGTTGCAGCAAATGGCTTTTCTTTCAGGGTACTTTTTAAAACACATTTACATATTCGCAAGTGCTCAATCAACTCCTTCCGCTGCTTTTCCGCTTTGTTTTATAATTACTTGTAGCAATAAATTAATTTCCTCATCAGACAACGTAAAGTTTTTGTCTGCCGCCTTGTTTGAATTCCCGCGTACTGCATGGGCTGCAACATGATTCGTTTAAAGCATTAGCGGTGACCAATTACAACAGAGACCTAAAAAAGCCATTCAAAGGCCACGACAGGTCCAAAATTTGCACGGATCCGTGTAAACACCACTGCAATCTGTAACAAAATTTGCACGGATCCATGTAAACAGGCGGTCCAGGAACAAAATTTGTCCGTGCAAAAATTTGTCCGGACTCGTGTAAACGGAGCCTGTATTGCTTCCTGAATTTGACCTGGATTTCCAAAATCCCTCGGCCGCTGACGAAGAACTTACCGGAAAAGGCAAAACAAGTGAAGCGACACCTTCGATTTCTGAAACAGCCGCCGCCTTAAATGATGCTGAAAGAGACGAGTTTATCGAGAAAAACGAAAACACAAATACGGCAAAGAAAACTAAATCTGAACTGAATCTGATCTGACCTGACTTGAATCCATCGAAAGCCAAGTTGTTATTCTATGGTCTTAAAACAACGACAGAAGGTGTCCTTTATAATAAGCACCGGGTCATCGGGCAGAACTTTAATGAAACCTGTTATAAGCAACGTACTAAACAGGAACTCAATCTACTCTGCTGCATCTGTCAGTTCAAACCAGTTAACTTGCAGGTCTTTTTCTGGTGCAGTGTTTAACCAATGTACCGTTGTTGTGGGTTTACGGCCCCCAGTTGCTGCGGCAAAGCTGTGTCGACATGTGATTGAATAGTATTGAATCTGATGACGAAGATGACATTCAGCTGAAAACAACTTGACCGAGGTTTTGGTTGCACTTTCGCGTTTGCTAGATTTTAGGCTAAATACACTGTAATCATTCAGTTCAATTGCATCGGAAATGGCCATTTTAATTTAAACAATTGCCAGTATCGCTTATACTTTGATTGTCGTAAACTGTAAAGTGTGGAATTAAGATCACGTTCAAAATAAAATCGGTTGACGTTGGCGCGAAACTTGTTTGACAGGTTGACTTCTCATTACCCGATCATGTGTTTCTGACGGCGTGCGTTACGCAAAACTGCCACACTCTCCCTTTTACACTGATAAATTTATTGACTACAGTAGTTGGATAGTAAATCGCTTATTAGATGTTTTGGTGTGTAGTTTCGCTGTTTATTTCATAGGTACTGAGATTTACACACGAAAAAAGCCCGCGTAAAACTAATACGCTAAATCCATTAGCCAATAGGAAACGCGAACGATGAATTTTCACTATTGAAAAAACATCGTTCGTCCAATCACAAACGCGAACGACGCAAATTCACTAGTGCGCAATTGCGGCCCGCGAGATTCACTCCGACTCTTGAATGCAAGTTCAAGGTTTGCTTCTTTGGAAGGCTTCATCGAGACGTTTATTGAAGAACAAGAAAACTGACCAGAACACAGTGAAGAAAACGAAACGAGACGTTGCTTCTTGCTTTGTTGACAGAGTTCCTTCAAACAAAAGGAGAAACACGAAGTAAAATAGCTGAAATTCCTCCTGCCGAGCTGAATGAACTTTTGAGTGAATATATTTTAAGCGTTCGCACAAAAGAAGGACAAGATTGCGAACCGTCATCGCTTCGAGGTATAGTAGCGAGTTTTGGAAGGCATCTTAAAAGAAAATCCCATCCAGTCTGCACCATGAATGACCGGTTAAGTTTGTCCTTGAATTTTCATGAAAGTTGCAGACTGTTTTTGACTAAATTCGAATACGGTTTGCATTGTGTTTTTCAGCGTAAAAGCGTATGACGCTGCATGTTTTCATGATTTAGTGACATTCTGACTTACGACATTTATGACTTGTAAATCTAAGTCAAGTTTCTTTCCTAAAAGTTGACATTTAAGTCTATATATTTGGATTTGTTATGTTCATTAAACAGTTATTTCAACAGACAAAGTGAACTTTATATTTTACTTAATAGTAGCAATTGAATGGGTTTTCTAAACATGTGCGCCCAAACTGATAAAATTGACCAGCAAATTTTCTTTTCAGAAATCTTAATATCTATAAAATAAACAAATTATACCATAGAAAATGCTTTGCACGATTTTATTCACTCGTTGAAGAGTATCAGAACACTCATTCGTTCGCTACCCTTACTCGTTCGTTCTATTATATTCCTCAACTCGTGAATAAAAATCGTAGGCTCTTTATTTAACAATTAGACTACGAGCCCGAGTTTTCTACGAGCAGATAGTTTATCGCTCGTAGAAAACGAGGGCGAGTAGTCTAATTGTTTTAGTATAAATTTACTGTAGTCTTATTGCATAAAAAGAAAAAAAAGTCAAGTAACGCGTAGAAAAGAACTGTTTTATTATGTTACATCAGGTTCAAACGTGATGCGCGATGTGCACTGATGCGTAACTGTTGACTATCAGCAGATAGTCGACGGTAATATAGCCAATCAAATTCACGGATTCACAATAGACTACGGTGAATTTATACTAAATATGTTTACTCGGCACAACTCGTAAAAATACACAGTGATACTTCAAACCAAAACATCTAATAAGATGTATGTACTCTTTGAGCTGAGCCCAAAATATCTTGAGCAAACGTCTTGAGCTGGCAATATGAAAGCCGCGCTCACGAACAGTACTGCCCTCCTTAAGCCTACACATTGTTAGCTTCTGTTTTCTGACAATATAAGATTCTACACTGTATTTATTTCCTTTGCGTGCAAAGTTCAAATAAACTGAAGCAACAACGCCGTATCTACTGGTGTCCACTGACTGCCATTACCTGCATTACAGTCACGATAAATTACGGTGATCTTTCTTTTTCTTATTACCCACAGGAAGTCTATTTTTTTCTTATTACCCAGTGAAGCCAAAACTCTTAAGAAGTTTAGATACTATACAAATTTCGCATTTTTTTGATTGAACGGACAGAGGGGAAAAAACCTTTTCATTTTCTATGGAATTATTACTTGTGAAATTTGTCGTCTTTCTCAGATATTTCGTGGTTTCCTTGGGAATCTTTTAATGAAGGACACCCTCGAAGGTATTGTGTAACCTCAACTTTACTTCCCTTTAGGTTGTGTGCTTCATCGGTCTGGTTCTTGTCCTGGCTTTGTTCTTAACTGTACTGGCCCAATACCACCCTCGGAATGCTTTACC
>JAHPZR010055738.1:5000-30000 GCA_019787425.1 Platygyra sinensis | reverse complement strand
TATCGTATGGAGAACTTTGGCGAAAATTGTTGAGAAAATTAAAGTGACAAAACTAACATATTTTATCACACCATTGCTTCATTCTAGCAACCCTCTATAGCAAAACGACTTCAGCCAGAAGCTTGTATTTACGGTTGTCGTATTATTAAATGGAAATCGGTCTTCTCTCTTGCAACAATTAGGGATTAATTTTACTTGTGAACAGGCACTGGACTTTTTGTAGTTTCCACACGTGGCTGCGGCAGCCACTCGTGGAAATTACTGAAAAGTCCGATCTGTTCGCGCGAACAATTAATCCCTAATTGTTTCTCCAACAGACCGATTTCCTATACAAACGCAACGAGATCAGGACAATTTTTCTTTTGTTGAAAATCCTTAAAACAAGATGGTGTACGGTATCAACAACGAAAGACTGAACAGAATCGACCACATGGATTGGTGAGCCTTTCCGAACATGTCGAAAACCACTCTTCAAAGATTAGTAATAAAATTAACGAATACAGGGTATCTACAAGTGTTTGCCTTGTTTTATTTTGCCGTGAATTGAGATGTACAATTTCTTTACTGTCAGTATGAGAATATCAGTTGTTTTGTGAGAATTTTTAGCATTGAAGCCAATCTTGCTGGTATTGTCTTACATGACATGTGGGTGTTGTTTTCGTCCAAATGTTGTCCTAATTGAATATTCTGACGGAACACAAAACTGATATGAACTAACCCATTGACAACTGAAGGGTTTCAAACAGAAGCATACAAATTCAGACAGATATTAAGTAACTTCTACAGTTTTAATTAGACGTGCTAAAAGACAAATACCGTACATAAACTGCTTAGGTTTTTAAAGAGACCTTATTGAACTTGATAAATTGATTGCAAACTCTAAGCCAAGGTACTCCCATGTGAAAAGGCTGGAGATGCTTGTCTCTTTAGGGTCGTAAAAAGAGGACTGTGGTATTATCATTTGTCTCATGATAAGGTCACTAGAGATGCAGATTTGCAACGCGTCAACTACTCACCCTGCTATAGTCTTCATCAGGCAATGAGGTCAACTGATGATTGGGCAGTACCATTTATATCACAAAGGGGCTTGTGATTAGTGCATTCCATCCTTTGTTCCAACAAAAAGTTCATGAGCAATCAAAAGTTACAATAGCGCTATAGCATTTCTTACAGCAGGGCCATTGTGTGAAAAAAATGCGACTGAGGCAATGTCCACAGTTAGGGAGTGGTCAAAAAGTACTGGGGGAGGGGGGTATGGGCCGGAGCAGAGAAGGGGTGGGTCATCACTTTTTGAACCTTTGGTGAGGGTGTAGTTGTTCAATTTTCAGCTACCCCTTAGGGGTGAGTCATACTGTTTTTTTTTTTTTACCGTGGGAATTGGCACAATATCGACAACAAAGGTAACTCCTTTCAAAGAATGAAAACAGCATGTCCACCAGAGGACCAGCCAGAGGTGATGCATGCCATCTCACCGATTTCAGTGAAACTTGACCAGACTGAATGGCATGCCCAATAACTCAAAAAGCCAAAACGGTTTTGTAATTGATATTTTCCGGGGGGAGTTAGACCACCCCACTGCTTTTTTTGCTTAAATTTCTTTAAATACTACACAAAGCAAGGGTAAAAGTAAGGGGCCCTTAAACCTGAGCAATTCATCCAATTCCATTGTAGCTGCACATGAGTGTAAATATATCCTTCGTGAGTTATATACATAAGTTTCATGTAACCTTATTGATTACCTGCCAATCAATGTAAGTTAATAGCTACCCATGCAAAATTGCAGAGCAAACTTGGGTGATTTTGAGGTCAAAAATCTCCAGTTGCCAAGTCCCTCCCAAAGAGATAGTTATATCACGGTTCAGTTCCACCTTTAGCATATACGATTAATGAAAATAAATTCTGGTATCTACTAGTTTTTGTTCGCATGACTGACATGGTAAACATTCCTGTATACACCGCACCTGCAGATAAGCCGTAAGCTCAAGATGGAATCTTAAATATTGAAAAGTAACAGAAAGACAATAAATTTTGAAGTTCAAGTGACGTTCGTATTGGTATAAAAAACAAATACCACTGATCAGCATCCACCGTATTTTCCCCCGATATAACTTAGAAGCAAGCTGAAAGCCCAAATCATGCAAGTAAAAGAAAAACACAGTACCGACGACAAAACTTAATTCTTTTTCACCTGCAGTGTGTTTTAAAACGTCCGCGAACACTACTTATGAAAAAAGATACACATTGCATCGATACACGTTTTGGAAATCTGCCATGCGACAGATCTTTAGCGTTCTTTCTGGCAAGTATTACTTTGAGGGGCCTGGCACTGGTAAGTGTGGACAAATGCTGCAGAAATTTCCAGGAATAAAAGCAAGAAGAAGGGGTGTCTTAAAAGGTATTAGCTTTTTGTCCGAAAACATTCTACCGGAATGAACCGTTTCATTTGAATTAGCCCCGGAATTACCGAAAGTTCTATTCAAATGGTAAGCTCTCTAGATTTGACCACTGGTGATTGACCATTTTGCAGACTTCCCGCTAATTCAGCAGGCTATATTTGTAGTAATAATGAACTGTTATGAATAACTTCTTCTGAATTTACCTAAACTTGGGTTGCACTGTCACTCTTTTTTCTGGAATCCCTACTTCTCGCTACTGTCCCGCATCCCGTTGATTTGCATTGCTACATCTTTCGGGTTAGCCTTCTGGTCCCCGTCCCTTCTCCCAGCAGGAACACCTCCCATAAATAGTTTCTCACATTTTCGGAGAAGATTACGGAGTTTCTGACCTTTTTGAGGGCCCATCCTCCATCTGTAGAAGGCACGTTTTGGTCGGCAGCGGCTGCAGCCAGTACAGAACATATTCACCAATCAAGGACTGGCAAGTTTCTACCCATTTGCCTTGACCTGGTCATATAGAAACTCGCGTTCAAGTCTTATAAGGTGCTTCCCCAAATCAAGATGGCTCTGCAAGGCAGCAAATAACTGGTACAGTTTGATGCATCCTCGGGGCAAGCAAATGGAGAGTTGCCCTGGGCTATGGCGATGTCAAGTACCTGTTCAGCCTATCTTCTGTTGTATCGCTGTGTGAAGCAGAGATAGTCAGCACCAGGAGCCCATCACTATGGGCCTGCAACTACCCCATATTCCTTTGACGGCGTTTTCACGGACCGATCTATCTTTAGTTGAATTATTTCGACTTCAGATCCTCACAGGAACCTCAGTGACTATAATGTTGACATGTTCACGTGACGCCGCAATGTTTTATTCTTACTGAAGTGTGCTCGTGTAGACTGGAACTGGCCTGTTTTGCGGGAAAAATATTTAAAAACGGATTGGACCGTAAAAATGTCATTGCATTAGCCTATTATGGGAGTTGCACGCTCCTAGTAATGGTCTCCTGTCAGGACTGACGCTTCAGTCTGATGTTCTCCTAAGAAAGTTGTTTAGGCTCGGTAACTTGTGCTCAACCTGGGGAGTCGACTGCCATTCCTGCCATTCCTGCGAGACAAGTAGAGCACCTCGGAGTTGTGCGCACTGGACTCCAACAATTAAAATTTGACTTAATAGTGCTGCTACGATAACCATGAAAGTACAAACTACATGGCCATTGCAAGATGGTTTGCAACAACGTCTTGCAAACAAGGGCTTGGAGATCGTAGGAATCTCAAAACAAATATTACAAATGTATTTTCACACTTGACAATCATGATCGATGTTAGGAAGAAACTTTGTACGATGATGTCTCAACAACGAGACTATATTATAGGAGTTTCTTTTGCTCAACCTGTGCCCATATAGATAGTCATTTTGTTTGCGTTGTTGTGAATCTCTACAGCTGCCCAATATAAAATAAGCTACAGCCAGTGAATAACAACTGAAGCAGAGTGCTAATACTACACTGTACAGAAATGGCCTGCGAGTGCCGAAGAGCAGAGTAGTCAAAAGTACTAGCTTCAAAGTGACGGAGGGAGCAGAGGGCAGAGGCATGGGAGGTGGGAGAGGAAAGGGCCGGAGGCGGTGCGTAGCACGGAAACGGACGGTGAGTGAGCGAAATTGAGAAACACTACATAGTATGTTTGAATGCAAGAGGCGAGGATTAGGAACTTAGGATACCATAAGTGGGATATTGAGACTCCCTGCCCCTCCTCCCCCTACCACTGTTCTCATTAGGGTCATTTATACGAGAAAAATAAGCCGCGTACTGCACAAGCCGTGGGCAGGCCAGTAGCTGTCCAAACACCATTTGTTATTTGCTCACGAAACAATACATAAATAATCCAAACAATACCCCTATCTCTTGAAAATATAGAAGTTACAGGTTACCAGAACCATTGAAAATGCAGATCTGAAAGAGGTGCTGCATTACTCCAAGCCGTGGCTTACATAACAGGCAAACTGGGCCATTTATACGAGCGCGGCTTATATTTATATGAGCTCGTATAAATGGTTCACGGCTTGTTAGTGATTAATTCCTCATTTTTGTGTTGGTTTTCATAGAAATCGCGGAATTGCGTGAGCTCAAGAACGGGATAACTTTTGCGCTTGTGTAGCTTTTGGATTCCCCCTATTTGCATCGCGCATATTGAAAACATGGGGGATTTCCTTTGATAATGAGCTCTGTCAGTTGAAAAATGGCTGTATGTAGCTCACCAACGAGCATGGGCACACCACTTTTTTCCAGTCATTGTAATAAACTTATCATAAGCTTTGCGTGAGAAAAGACTTATCTGATTTCTATTGCTAAAAATTGAATAAATAAGGGCCTGAATAGATACACTCTGGTCTTTCTATTTTGCTGTTTGGTAACCATATCAAGAAACATGGTTCAAATGGTAATTAAGGATTCAGCTTTCCGTCTAAATCAAACTTAAAGTATTTATTTGTGCCAGACACAGGTTTAATGCGTGTTCTCATGAGTTTCGCTCACAAAGATTTAATGAGCATGAACACCCCCATTTTTATTTCAAAATTGAAGTTCTCTTATGATAAATATTCCGTGGACAAAGTTTGAACGAAAATCTATTGTCACGTTTGTTTGAGAGGAATTGCCTTGAGTTCGCGTCTTACATATGTATAAAGCTGCAAACGAGCCGTCTGTACGAGTGGTTAGTTACACAAGCCGCGGCTTATGTTATCCGCGGCTTGTGTAAGACATGAACTGGTTAAATTGTACCATTTATACGGTAAGTTCGCGTTACTTATAAGAGGCAGCTTGTGTAATCCGCGACTTATTTTCTCATATAAACGACCCTATTGTCTCTAACTGCGCAAAAGCGGGTATCCACTCATCTCTTCTGCAGACAGTGAGCTGTGTAACCAAAAACATGAATTTCCTTTGAAAAATCGCTTCAAAATTCTCTCGGAACTTTCTTTACGTATAAAATACTCTTTTGTTGTCATAACGAACTAATAGATAAGTGAGAGCACAATACTCCAATTGATGTCTCTTCCGGTGCTAACAAGAATCACACGTGTTGTGATACCCAGATTCCTCTCTACATTTCAAAGCTTGGCTACTAAGCACCGATCGTTTCAATTTGGCGTACGGATTTCAACGTCATGGAGAGTTCTACGAAGCGATAATGTTATCAAGAGAGTATCTCAAGTTTAAGAAGAGTGAATTAGGAAGACGGGAAGGTATAACAAGTGAAATTTTGTTACCTAAAAACTTTTAATTGCATTCGAAGTCTCCCACTAGCGGCATTCTGCGTTCAGTGGGCTGAAACTGCACCTGTTTGTCTTTGTTTTTTGTCTTTTTATACCAATACGAACGTCACTTGAACTTCAAAATTTATTGTCTTTTTGTTACTTTTCAATATCCATCTTGAGCTTACGGCTTATCTGCAGGTGCGGTATATACCGGAAAGTTTACGATGTTGGTCATAAACTAAAATCTCGTGCAAGATGAGCAGGGTTTGAGCTCGACCTGCGAACAAAAAATAGTAGATACCAGAATTTTTTTTTCATGAATCGTATATGCCAAAGGTGGAACTGAACCGTGATATAACTATCTCTTTGGGAGGGACTTGGATTTTTGACCTCAAAATCACCCAAGTTTGCTCTGCCATTTTACATGGGTAGCTATTAACTTACATTGATTGGCAGGTAATCAATCAAATTACATGAAGCTCTTATATATAACTTACGAAGGATATATTTACACTCATGTACAGCCACAATAGAATTGGATGAATCGCTCAGGTTTAAGGGCCCCTTACTTTTACCCTTGTTTTGTGTAGTATTTAAAGAAATTTAAGCGAAGAAAGCAGTGGAGTGGTCTAACTCCCCCCGGAAAATCGTAATTGCGAAACCGTTTTGGCTCTTTGAGTTATTGGGTATGCCCTTCAGTCTGGCCAAGTTTCACTGAAATCGGTGAGATAGCATGTATTACCTCTGCCTGGTCCTCTGGTGGACATGCTCTTAAAGCAAGTGACACACTCAAACACCAACCCGCGGTCTGGTATGCGCATAGCTATATCACCCAGTCATGGGCAGCTGTTTCTGTCTTATAAGGCCTCACCAGTATTGGGCATAGCCGATGGACAGAATTAGGACTAAGGGCCCTATGTAGCCTGCCCTTTACGGCCAAGATGGGAGCAAAGCACCTCTTTCTTAAAGTCCCAGCTCCACACTATGCGTAAGGCACTTGGCAGACCATGGGTCACATCACGCTAGATCGGGATCTTCGAGGTAGACAAAAATATCCGATTACAAGTTACGCTAAACCCACGCTATGCAAAGAATGTAATCAGATACGCCTTTCAGTATATATAGATCTGTCTGTATTTCCAAAAACGTACTCGCAGATTTGAACACCTCGATTTAGGTAACTGGTGTTTTTTTTTCTTTCAGAAAAGGGGGAGAGGGGGGAGGGGATTCCTTAATGGAAGAAGCTCGTAGAACTGACCTAGCCTGAGCTAGCCTGAAATGTTTTTTTTTTTTTTTGCTTCATTCAGCCCAGCCGACCCCGACCCCCTTTGCCCCTAATCCAATCGGCGTTAAGTTTTACCCAGGCTACACTCGGCTGCATATTAGTTCGCGCGGTATTTCGGAGGCGGCGTTGTTCAATTAGCTTTCTATAACTGCTGTCCAAAGTAAGTTTGCCGGAGGACATCATTAAGTCCAATGAAGGCGGAAGTCTAACGATTTGCTAGCAAGCGTCGTCTATTATCGTGCATGAAGCCGTTCTGAGATGTGTTAGGCGCGGAACGTCATTTAGTCCCGTGATCGTAGTCCGTTTGGCCGGTTGCATGTGACGATAATGTTGTGCTTGCTTTAGACAGCAAAGAGTCTTAGCCTTAGACGTGCAACGGAGTAGACATTTCTAGCTGGTTTTGGCGTTACTTGGCCTAAACTTTGATGCGGCTTAAGACTTAGAAAAATATCTGTTGTACAGATGACATGCTACTTTCCCGCCGTTGGAAATCGAAGTACATCCGGGACATTGCTATTTGCCAGTAAAACATGGCCACGAACAGAGTGAAGGAAAGCACATCAAAGGCTGATCGATCGTGAGTAAACCTTTCATTTCATTGTTTTATTAATTTCAGGCGTTTTCGGCCTAGCTAACTATCAGGCGTGTCTGTAATTCGCTAGAGCGGGCGAGATTTCTTGTTGTGGTTTCCGGTCGATAATTGACTTGCTGACAGCATTTGGCAATTAATTATGTCCGAGTTTAATCGAAGTTTAATAGAGTTTAATCGAAGTTCAATCGATTCTCCATGTAGGAAGCTCTCGTTCAGTCCATTCAGAACGATTTAGGCCCTTAGAAAGCTATAGATCAGCTCTCCGCTGTCGTTTCGATATCTGTACGTTCGCGTTTATTTACCACTCGAATTTCATTTTAAATCACTGTTAATTAAATTGTACAATTCGTGATTCAACGAAAACACGATGAATTTAGTCTTCCTGGCCTCGAAAGGCCCATACAGAAGAGTTAGTTTATTTTATTTAACTACGATAACCCTTGTGGGGAGCTAGCTGTAGGAGAGAATTGTATCAAGATTATCAGTGACACGTCAAATTCTCTAGGTATGTTTTTGGAAATACAGACAGATATATATATTTGTTGAAAGGCAGCGAGAGTCACATTTCGCGTAATGAAATTCGGTCGTTATGTAACAGTAGATGACGGCGATAACTCTGTCACGTTTCACGAGCTAAACGTATACATAAAGATTAAATGTCACCTTTCACGAGCTGAACGTTCCCATAATAATTCTCCACAACTAGAGCTTCGGTTACCTGTGTCACACATAGTAGTTTTTAAAGCGTGGTTATACGATTTAGAAAATCGTCTTGTTGTTTTTGGACTTAAACTTGAAACCCAGCTTAGCCATTACGAAACACATTGCTCCAAGAGCTTTCTTCTGAAAAGTTTGCTGACAGCAGGAAGGCAAGATGTTGGTATATCATTGGCCAGATAATTCGAATAGGCGGTTAAAACCCCTTCTTTTATTAATACTATCCCCGTTTTAATCAATGTGGGCTATTCCCTACAATATTTCTTATCTTCTAAAGGGATTAACAAGGCTCATTCCACAGATTTTGAAGGACTGCTACCATTAAACCCTCGCAAAACACCCATGTTTGCTGTGTTTGCTCTCTGTTATGAACGGGATGCTCACCAAATATGACGTCACAAAATCCAGTTCCGTCAATTTTCCGATTATTTGAATTATCATCTTTTATTTTAAATCAGAATCAAACTAGGCCCAATTTCGTTGCATTAGACCTTTAACTAAACTAAAAAATCTCACTTTCAATCCGTTTTCGAGGAACAGCAATGGAAAGACATATTTAACACTAACTTCAGATTTGGACCCTAACCAGAATGATTACAATCAAGTTATCACTTATGTCGAATCTTGTCATTATCATGATGAAGATACTTTTAAGGTGGCTCAAAACAGTTTCTAGCACATTCCAAGACTTAGATTTTGATGGGTCATTATAACCACTCTTTATCAATTGATGCTACAAACATGGTATCAAAAAACTGCCAAATCACTGGTAAAGACGTTGGTATTATTTTCGTGACACAATAGGTTACCATAGCAACACTATGACCTGCTAAAAACACCCTTAATTTCAGCTTTAAGCGCTTATATTTAAAAAAACGGCACGGTGAAATGTTTTCTTATTATAGAATTTTGATAAGCAGGATAAGATGCAACTTTTGGCAATGTGTAAAAAAATATGTACATGTGGTTCAGAGCCACCTGTTACGAAAATAATACCAACGTGTTCACCTGTGATTGGGCATTTTTTTGATACCATCATTGTAAGATTAATTGATAAAAAGTGTTAATTATGAACCATCAAAATCTACGTCTTGGAAAGTCCGGGAAACTGTTTTGAGCCACCTTAAATGCATGACAAAGGATTTTAAGGACAATGAATTTTCGCCTCTACGTTTAAACATCCGTAGCATACAAAACAAGTTTGATGATCTTAAAGCATACCTGAATTCCATAGAAATATCATACATACATTCTCAGTAATAGAGCTATCTGAAACTTGGCTTAATCAAAATGATAGCAATGATTTTCCATTGCCGTGCTACCATTATATTGGAAAGGTCAGAAAGAACAAGCATGGAGATGGTGTTGGTTTGTACGTAAACTGATCATATCAATTCAGAGAGCGAGATGACCGGCCTAGCTTTTAATATTGACGACATAATTGAATCGCAGCTAACAACTAAACCAAAAAAAAATACTTTAGTTGGAATAATATATAGGCCACCAAACAGCAAGATAGATCTATTCATTGAATGCCTCACTGAGATGCTTAAAAAACTAGACTTACAGAATAAGAAGTGGTACTTGATGGGAGATTTTAATCTTGATCTGTTAAAAAAAGACGAAAATCAATACATAATGGATTTATAATTCAAATGTTTTCGTCAAAGTTTTATCCATTAATTTCTAAGCCAACACGAATAACAAACATCAGTGCAACTTTAATTGCCCCCGCAGGGTTTTGGCCCAGAGGCCAAAACTCGAGGAGGCATTATAGTCTCCCCCGCGTATACGTATAAAGAATGTGTGAAATATTGGTGTAGTATGCGAATCAATCCCGATTTGAAGATACTAGGCGCGCACAGTGGTCTCGGTTAATTTTTCAGTCAGCCCGCAATGCAATGTTATATGGGTAATTCTTGCAACTACGAACACGAGGAAGAGATCGAGGAAGAATGCTCCACGAGGAGGAGAGGAAGATATTTGCCAAAATATATTTTGAAGCGAGTATCTGTCATAACAGTGATTTCTTCATATGCCTTGAATTCAAAGGCTATTCAGCAGTGCCGGATTGAACTGTTTGGTACAGAAGTTGATTTGTCGGACACAAATCAGCAACGGGGTCGACAGATTCGACCCAAACACAACACGTATAAAGATCACGTTTATTTGGATCGCTTTTTTTTACTTCGGCTAGATTGCAGAATACCCGGCCCACTTTTTGGAATTCTTAAATGCTGCTACCGCAGTCCCGCAGTCGACATAATTTACATAATAAACTGCATATAACAACCACGAATATACTTGACGGGCAGGGATCTAAATGTAAATGTAAATGCTTTGCGGCGTTTTCGTTGAGGACAAAAAGCTTGACTCTAATTTACATATATGGCGACTGTAACGCGATTCTTCTGTTTGCACCTCGGAAAAAATCTCAACTTCTGTTCTGCTTTCGTGATACATTTGCTCGAAGAGTCCTCGTATATCAAGACAAATGATTTCAGTATCAAACTAGAGCAACAGAGTGGTTTGATACTTTTTTTTCCAGAATGTACTTCGTGAGAGTATTATGTAAAGAACATCATGGGATAGAATGAGTTAGACAGATTGTGTTGGTTTAGTTAATTAAAATTTATGATATCGTGCCTAAGTTACTTGAACAGTATGAGTGATATAGTTTACAAAAAATATAAAATTTTAGTTCATACAATAAATAAAAGATTCCTTATACACCGTGAAATTTTATAAGAATTTTATATCCATCAGGGATAAAATAGAAGCGGGGGCAGATTTAGTGAGAACTATTACTAGTTGATAACATATTGTCAACCATCTTGATGAGTGCCATAAATGTGATGTTCTTTTTACACATCTTCCTTAAAAAAGGAAATGATACACATTGTGATATTAAATGTAGACTAGTGAATATATAAAAAAAAGTTGTAGATCGATTACGCCAGGATTTAGAAATTGAAGATTGGAATGACATTTATGATAGCACAGATCCCCAAGAAGCTAATAATTATTTTTATACTGAGATGTTTAAACTATATGAAAAAATGCCATTAATAAAAACCAAAAACAAAAGAAATATCGATCATCAAAAAAATATTTGGGTGACAAAGGGTATTCTCAAATCAAGAAAACCAAAACTTATACCCCATTCACACCAACCATCGCCAGAAATTCGGGACATTTGAGCCCGCGGATTTAACAGCGGCAATTTGCTAAAAGGAAAGAAAAATGGCGGTCGCAAAAAGAAAACACTCGGCGGTAGATTATCGAAATTTACACTAAAATTCGTTTTCAACTCTCTTTTCAGAAATTGCAATACACAAAGATCGGAGAAGAAATATAACAATTTTCCCTCGCAAATATCAGAATTCCCGCGCTGCAAAATGGTAATAACCGCTGAGAAAAAAACGATGACTTTGGGCTCATATGCGAATGATGAGAAGCTAAAGTAAAGCATACACAATGTCAATTTTTGTTTAGTTGTAAAATCACTGACCTCAAATATCGTATTAACGTAAAAGTAGAGAAAAGTATCTTTCAAATGATGTTTTTTGGAGCAAAATCGAAGCATAGATGGCCGAAATATCGTCGTTCAAAGATAGCAAATTTTGGGATTTTACTGTGGATTGCTATGCGATGTTCACTGAAGGCAATTTCTTCGTGGTTTTGAAACGTAAAAAGGAAACATCGGAATTAGTCTTATGGAGCTGTGAGACAGAAGGTGAGTTATTTTAACGTGTATATCTTTCATTCCTGTATACACATTGGTACGACTGCATTTGGTTTGACGATTATCGTCGTTTATAAACTTTGAGTTTTGCTCCTGTCGATAATTCTCCCTTTACGTCTTGTAATTTTTCGAGTGAAAACATCTCGCAGAAAACTTTCAAAAGGAAACATGAAATTTTAATTCTCCGCTTTCATTTGTACACGATGTCTTTTGTGATAGACCAGTCTATCGTGTCTGGCATGCACATTTTTGCATTTCCTAATTCTTCAAGAAATATTCCATTAAATATATCATTCTCCATACATTTTCTTTGTACATTTGGCGTTCGATTTCTTCCCTGCAAGGTTAAAAATACCGCCGGATTTTACATTCGCAGGCTCAAATGTCCCGAATTTCTGGCGATGTAAACTTGTTTAGTTTAACCAGGTTTAGAAAAATGAAAACTATTAAAGAAAAACTGCAAGTCAGGCTTTTATGCAGGATTTAGATGAACTTAAACATGTTTTTAAATTTGTGCTGAATTTGAAGTAAAAAAAAAACATCAGTAAGCAGCTTTTATAAAGAAAACAATTTTTAACCGTGTGTAACTAAACAGCTTTTAAACATGTTTAGCTTTGGTGTGAACGGGGCATAAGTTATATAAGAAATTTATCAAAAATCCATACGAAAGAAATGAATCAATTTATAAGTCATACAGAAATAAATTCAATAAAATAAAAAAAAGCAGCTAAAGATATTATTGTAACAAAGAGTTTGATACCGTCACAAAGTCAATCTAAGATACTCGTGGAAACTAATAAAAGAAGTCATAAACAAAACCAAAGTTAAAATAGAATTATCAGATTACTTCAAAGAAAATGAAGCGATAATATCTGATCTAGTTGAAATAACCAATAGTTTTAATGAATATTTCATTAATGTTGGACCAAAGCTGGCTGAAAGAATGCAAAAAAAAAAAACAAAACAATGTTAACTTCACAACATTCTTAGGAGAGAGATCTGCAAACTCTATCTTTTTAGAGGCAGTCACAGAAAACGAAGTAGAAATCGAACTTGGTAATTTAAATGGTAATAAGTCATGTTAAATGGTAATAATAGGTTATCTTCAAACAAATAGTAAGGAGGAATTTTGTAATTATAGAGCAACCTCTGGCCTTCCATGATTCAATAAAATTCTAAAAATAATTATATACAAAAGAGTAATGAAATTTTTGGACATGCCCAATATGTTGTTTCAAAGTCACTTTGGCTTTCGGAAGAAACATTCAACTAACTTAGCAACTATAGAACTTGTAACCAAGATACTACAAACAATAGATAACAGTGAATACACAATCGGAGTATTTTTAGACCTTGCGAAGGCATTTGACACAGTAAACCATGAATATTACTAAAAAAACTTGAACATTATGGAATAAGGGGAATTGCTCTTGAATGGTTTAAGAGCTACCACTGTGTGAAATGAGGCGTATCGCGGTGCTGAAATCACACGATACGGACCCGTATTCTTTGAGAATACGGACATACCCAGAGGTACCTTGTTCCAAGACACGCGCCGTGACCACCGCGTGTCAGAGAAACGTATTCGTTCCGATTCGGAATTAACCCGTGACATGGAAAATCCGATGTCAGGATACGTCATTGAAACGCGGCGTGTGGAGACCCGGAAATTTCCTTATACTTTCAGATTTGCCGCAAGTAATAACGTACCGTATACTTGACTATTCGTCTGCCAACCCCTCATTAAAATATCTGTCAGCGAGAATGTCGGCGATGCCATCAGATAATAGAGAGAATAGAAAGGTTAAGCATGACGTTTACAGCAAACAGCAAACGGCAAAAATTAAACTTTTTCCGTCTATCTTCAGAACCCTGTACAGTGGAATCAAAACATTTGTATTTGCAGTGAATAGTAAGAGACACTTTTCCATTTTTGCTCATGGATGTTACGTAACATCCATGAGTATAGAAGGCGATCGGATGGCACTCGATCACTCACTCACTCACTCACTCACTCGATTCTGGTTAATTTATTCATTAAAACCGGATTAAATCGTTTCTCCTATCCCTCCCCTGCTTAGTATGGTTCTTGTCCTAGGCACTTCGTGGTGTAGGTTCAGCAGGTTTTAGCGGGGTACTGGAAAGGCGAATTTTTTGTCCGACAACATGGAGTTCATACATATGGTGGTTAACGCGGCATGAAGATGGTTTTTGGTTCAATTCGTGGAGTTGTAAAATTGAAATTTGTCAAGCTAAGCAGCAGTAGCTGCGACAAATGGACATAGAAAGACTAGAAGGACGTGCGGCAGCATAGCGTATCGCAGCATGAGGATGGGCTTTCGTTCAATTTTAAAGAAGAGACCTTTCTTGGAGTGCTATAATTGAAAATTATAAAGCTAAGGAACATTAGCTTCGGCAATATGGAAAAGGCGACGATGTCACGACCGAAAAAATGCCTTGTAAAATGTTACCTGGAGGAGGAAACAATGCAAAGGCTAATGAATGGAATTTTTGCGGGTGAAGGAGATTAAAGTGTATTGCTTATTGGAAACAGTCTGTTTCTCGCTATAGGTTAGTGCTTCTTGCCTTTCTCTTTACATTTTGGCCTTCATGCTACCCTTTCCTCGTTTATGCCTGCAAGGCAGGGAATATTTGTTAGGGATACACTTGGCCTTGTTTTAGGAAAGTGTTGCAAAGTTAGGCATAGCGGGACAAAGCCTTAAAGTTACAAACAATTTCAGAATTAAGAAGATTGGTTACATATTACAGTCGGAAATATAACCTATGCATAAGCCTTTGTCGTAGCCACGGTAAATATCTCTACTACGTGTCGCTTGGAATATAGAAAACTTAGTTCTTGATATTCGTTTTAAAACATGTGGGAATATTAGTTTCGCACTCACTCTCCGAGGGGCACAGGGGTAGACTGATGCATTAGAGGGTGTAAAATATCAAGTCTTTATCAAAGCGGAGCGCGCCCGGGAGAAATTCCGGTGAATAGAAGGGTTGTTGTATTTTGCACGAACTACCTTTTAAATCCCACCAAACAACCTACTATACCCCATAACAATTTAAATTGATTTCCCTCGATAAAGCTTCAAATATATTCATCGTACAGTTCATTAGGTAACTGTTGACATACTTCATACAGTTCTCCCCTTCGGCAGCATTACATGAACTTTAGCGTAAATAATGCTGGTACGATATTTGTTTTGAAATCCAATGTGTTGTGGCAAATGATTTCATGGCTAATGTTGTAGCTCAGCGTTTGTTGAAACTTTAGACAAGATAGTTATTTTCGTAACCACGCCAAAGTAATATTATATCGTGTTTGGAGATATCTTTTTAGCGTGAGTATTTCTGTGCTATGCCCTAATGTGCAGAGAATGGCATGTTTTTGGCAAGATAAACGCATCACGTTTTAACCCGAGACAGTATGTTATTGTATTTAGCGCGAATTTCCGCTAAAAAGCAATACTGAGAATTGTTAGATCTTTTTCATAGGAGTAATATGCAAGTGGAGTTCTTTTTTATTTATTTGGTGAAATAAGGTGAAACAGAGATGTTTGGGAAGAACGCATGTGTTGTTGCGTTGTTTAACGATAACCAGATGTCGATGTAATTGTATGGGGGATAAGTTGTTAAGTGAATTTGTCATCATATGTCACAGGTGAAATCATGCGATTGTGAAACATGTAAGCTAAGTTGACCTTTATGAAAGGGATAAGATTTGCTAGGGCTATCGAATGGTATTCGCGAGAATGTGAGCGGTGCTTTTATTTTTGCGAGAAAGCTCTGTGACATAGTTTGTCTTGAGAGCAGCCGGAGCACTTTAGAAAGTACATGTAGAGATGGCGAGCAGCGAAAAGATTTTAAATTTTTCTTTAGCTGAAATTTTTTCTTTAATACAAAGAAAACGTTTTGCACCCATTCCAGTAGCTTAGAGCCAATTACGCCTTAATTGTTTGATGCCAAGTTACTTCAGGTGGCTTCACACGAGCTTCAGTGTTGATATCTAAAGCTTTGTAATTGGACATTGTGAACAGACCACGAGAAGACGGAATATTGTTTTGTTTTTTTGTATTAAATTATTCTTATCAGTGCTGGCCTGATGGGCCGCTTGGCACATACACTCTTTTTTTTATAATATATTTTATAAGAATATCGAGGCTAAAATTTGCGAAATTTTAAGAATATTTTAAGAATAAAGCCGAGGCTGAGATTTTTGAAAAAGATAGATATAGTTTTGTGGGTTGAAACATCTATAAATACAATACAATTTTCTTTTGTTTTTTATTTTAACCGTATAAAACAACCCTTGCTGGTTAACAAGGTTTTTACTGCAGTGATTACACTTGATTGTCCTTGACATAGTTGAAACAAAATCGGGTACTTTCGTTTCCATCGTGCTATATCTAGTGTCGGCGTTTGACGTGACATTTAGACCTCACTGACAGCAACGAAAAGCGATGGAGCACATGTACAATGTAACGCAATACAGATCTTAATACCAAACACTTATAATTGATACACCAATAAATTCTAAAACGGAAATGTCATAAGCTATAATTTAAGAATAACGCAAGAATGTTTTCAGCCTAAAATCGGCAGAAAAATAAGAATATTCAGCCTGGGCCGGAGAAACAACATTCTTATAAAACAAAAAAGAGTGTATGCAGACATTGACTTCCACCGTCTGAGTTTCCATTTGCAGAGCGAGTGCTTGTGCAAAACGTTTCCCGTGAAAATCATGAAAATCACTTGATTTTCATGCGAATGACTGTACAGGTGGCATCATATTCTCATACCAATAGTTTTGCTTAAAGACTCGTTTTGCCACAGGGGCAAAAGTAAACTTGGGATTGGACTATTCATCCATGAGCTGCTCAGGGAGCCTTTGATTGTATGATTTGTTTCAAGATTACGAGAAAAGAATAGAAAATCAGAGGTAGTCTTTGCCGTTTGCCGTCGGCCGTAAAACGTCATGCTTAAACTCTCTATTAAGCTTGACGTTACGTCAAACGGCAAACGGCAAAAATGAAACTTTTGCCGTCTGTCTTTTGCTCTTTGAACAGTAGAGTAAAAATGTTTGTATTTGTGGTGAATAGTAGGAGACAGTTTTCTATTTTTATGTGATTTAATTAAGCATTAGAAAAAAAGAAAACAACTTCAGAGGTCATCTCTGTCGTTTGCGGTCTGCCGTAAACGTCATGCTTAAACTCACTAATAAATCAATCGGAGTTACCGGAAGTCGCTTAGTGGGCGGGAATTACACAAGGTACGAACAGCGTGAATTTACATACAGTGCTGTACGGTACGGCCGAGCAAAATATGGTTAATTTTGTAAAACGCATCCTCCTGTTTGGTTCGTAAATGTGTAAGTTTCAGAAGTAGAACAGGATATGCTATCGTTGTGCGTGTAGCGTGTCAGTTGGTAAAGGTACCGTTCCACTTTGTAAGCCAACAAAAAGCAACGGTGGTTTTTGATGTGGCGTTGGCTGTACTGCCCATGTGAAACAAAACTTTTGGACTTAACTGATATATAGCGCTCTTGCAGAATTCCGTCGGTAACACGGCCAAAACATATCTCCCATGGCATACGATTTTATGAAAGCATTATATTTGTTCATCTTTGAGAGTTTTGTGAACAAAACTCTCAAGAGAAGTATTTAAAGCTGAAAAAAACTCGCTCTCTTCGCTCGCCTCGTCAGACGCCATCAGCTCGCGGCATTTCTTTGACCGGAAATCACACTGCCACACAGGTAACCAATCATGGCTTAGTTCTAATTACCTTTTTTTCTTGACCAATCAGAGAAAAGTCCAGATTCTGGTCTTGTAACAGATAAATAGTCAAGTAATTGTATCAGGCGTACCTTCCCGCCGCGAAAAAGAGACGACGCCTGATCGCAAGTTAGTCCCGAAATTCCACGGTACTAGAGGAATCGATTTGTACTCTAGAACCAGATTTCCCACGGTACTACGAGAATCGCTTAGTTTTCAAGAATTCAAAATTCCCCGGTACTTAAAGAATAGATTAGTGTTCTTGATTGCGATATTCCACGATACCAGAAACTTCACTCGGCATTATTTATCCCCACTACATACTATCAGGATGTTTTTGGAAAACCACCAAATTTCCCCGATAATTTTGCACTCTCTTACTAGTGTATTCTTCCACCGAAGTACCTTTTGCCCTGATTATCTTGGATTCCCCTTCCCTACCAACGATCTACAACCACATATTTCACTACTAAGAAACGGCTTTATTGGACAACAAAATTGTCAAGTATTGTGAGACAAAATGCCTACTCGTGATAGTTTATAAGAACACTATTTTCAAAAACTTTGTTAGACATAATTCTTTGTCCCTTACAATAACATTCTTAAACATTCTTAACCACTGATAAACTACACAGTACATCATTCCAAAAAGGTACAAGATAAGGATATTTTGCTCAGAACCTTTACTCTAAAACAATAAATTATTTTATAATCTAATAAATTATCCTCAAAATGGCCAATTTACAGAGTCCACATGTATTTCATTATGTGATGACTAACAACTACGTCTAACATCACAAAGAGACATAATCATTCAAAATATGCCATAAAAGGGACAAAAAGTTTAGATTGTGTGTAGTAATTAAATATACTAGGCTAAAAGTGCTTAATGCTTGACATGGATGGAAGCAACATTTTCAATATTTACATAAAATATTACACCATGACAATAATTCTAGTATGATAAAAAGACATTTTTCCATCAGTCAGATGTGAAGACAAGAATAACAATAACAAATGTATATACTCTAATATTACAAAGTAAAAAGAAATTTATCAAAAACTGCAATAAATTCTAAGCAAGTCACATAATGTTAACAACTTAGTGGCCTATGGTTATTTATTGAGCTTAAAAGTTCCTTTTTAAAGCCAGTTCTTAAACAGAAAAGTTGTTTGAAGAGCATAATAATTCAAGAAGCTTTTTGAAATCATTCCAATAAAATTCTATATTATTTAAGGAGTCGTTCTACAGATTTTTGAACTGTTTGCAATAGCTGGCAGATTATGTTGCAATTAAGATAAGAGAAAGTGGCATCATTTATTACTTTTTCAATTTGTGAAACCAGCTAATTGAAAACAAAAAAGTGGCACACGAGGCGTAGCCGAGTGTGTCACTGATGTTCTTACCACATTTTGACGTCCTCTGTGATCTATTACTGAACAGATGCACGGCAACATGGAATCTATATGCTTTATATAAAAACAAAACAAACTACTAGAGATAAACCTTTTTTTTTATTTCAAAATATTTTAACATACGCGAAAAGCTGGCCTTTGCCCCGCCTTTGTCCACTTAAAAACCCGTTTGACCTGATCTATGATCTATACAAAATGAAGCAATTTCATTGGTTACTATGCGTAGCAAAGAATTGTGATTGGTCGAGAAAAATCACGCCACCTGACTCGAGCGTTGCTTCTCGTGGAATGAAAACTTACAGCGAAAGCGGAATTGAACTGCAAAATCTACAAATCCTGAGGAAAATGCTGGAAAAATCAAGTCAGTTTTTGTTATCAGAGCAGCCCTGTGAGCCGAAAAGCTTGGACGTTGCAAAAATACCCTCGGGAAACTTGTGGTTGCGGTCAACCTAGAGGCCATTTGATTCGAGTTTTGAACGAAAGGAGTGTAAATGACGATTTAGATTTTTGTCTTCTGTGGTTGGTGATTCTCAAATCAGCTTGATATAGTGTCGGAGACACATTTTAGCTGTGATACTGTTGACCGAGGGCTGTGCTTAGTTATACTTAGGTCGCTGCTGTGCCCTGAAACGGACAGGAACATTCGCATCGAAAAGCAAGGTTATGTATTTATTTTACCGATTTTAAGAAGTGATGTTTTGATGTTTCATTCCTGACATCAATCAGTTTGTCAACAGTTGTTTTGACACTGGGAAAAGTTGAATTTTTTGATTAAATTAATCTCAGAAACAGTTTGTTTATTGGGTTTGTTAAATTTGAGATAAAGCATGGGCTCTCGGTTTACTAAGACCAAGTTTGTGCGTTGTTTAGTCTCGCTCGACTGTCGACTGAGACTGCTCGAAAATTATCTCTGCATCATTTTCTGAAGAAACGGCTTTATCTTTTGTTTTCTGGCTTCTCGAACCTTTTTGATGTCTCGGCAAGACCTTTTTGTGCCTTATCTTTTGCCCAGTCACGTAAAATATTATCTTAATTCTCAAAACTTTTCGCCATTTTAAAACGGCGGAGGGAAAAACTTTGAATGATGTCGTCTAATACATCATAGGCGAGAGCCAATCAAAATGCGAGAATAACTTAGGTTACTATATCAATTTTTGTTGAGCACTCTCATTGTTTTTTTGTTTACAATATATAATAATAAGTGTATTTATATACGACAATAGCTTAAGAATTGCATGTACCCACTAGAATTTTTTTTTAAAATCACCTTAAACAAATTATAGATCACAGAAGCAAGAACTAGCTGAAACAAAACAAGGAAATCAGAACGTGACTATTTCGTGAGACAGCATAGTGGCGAGTTATTAGTATGTTTTTTGGTTCAGTTTTGTAATGAAAAGAAAAAGTAGCATTCTCAGGCTACTTAGGGCCTGGGGCCCGTTCCTCGAAGCTCCCGGTAATTACCAGGCCCGTTAACCTGTTTTGTTATCCTATTCAAAAGTTTTGAATATTATACAGTAAAGTTATTAGCTAAAGAAACAAAATGGACTTTATTACAGTTCAGAACACATCCTACTTTTCTTGAGATTTTGATTTCAAAATCTGATTTTGGGCCCGTTAAGCTGCCGGATCTTTCGAGAAACAGGCCCCTGGTTTTTAAGGTTTCGAAAGACCCCCAGCAGAGAATACAAAGATCTTTATTGGTTGTGGACATAAATGACTTAGTCCACCTTTAAAATCAACCTGAAGTTTGTTTGACTAGTTTAAGTGAACGTAAACATTTCTGTGTGTCACGTGACATTCTTTAATCTGTGACGTCACTAAATGCGTTTAATGAAATGGGGTAAGGTTATGCATTAAAAGTTGCCAAACAAATAAGGTCAAACTGTCCAACAAAGTAAGAGGATCTCTGCTTTGTAAGTAGGTACTTGTAATTTGTATCAGAAGTTATTAAACTAACTACTATGTCACGTGACATGTTTCTTTTAAATAAAACTTCTTATTGGACGTCGACATGAATACAAGACTATTTCTTGAAGACCTGTTACAATGTAAAAGAATTACACACAGAAATGATTAATTAAAGTTTATTTACCTTACCCCATTTTAGTCTCAAGATTTTAACAGTTAATTATCGTTTTTTGGTCACAAGACGTGAACTTAAAATGTAACAATTCTTTAGATTGTTAAGGATACTGATTTGATTGTATCCTACAAATTTCAGAAAGATCCAACAAAATCTTCTCTTTAAAACAAAAATATGTCATATTAACAGGTGAACCATGCCTTAAGTTGCCTGAGTTGTTGTTCTTTTAAAAGCTATTGTTGGTGTAGTTCGTGTTTATAACGCTAAAGATCGAAAGCGGAAACCTGAATTTGTTCCGTTGCTTACAATTCATGCAATAAGGATATCAACAATCATAAGTTGACTAATAAATTAACCGAGAGTCGAGCTGATTTTATGCCGAGAAGCGAAGTTCACGAAAAGCGAAACTTTGTGCCAACTTTGTACCAAGATCCTGTTTTGTAGGTGTTGTTTGAAATTATTTTCCTCCGCTTAGAGATTACTATTTCTCAAGAAGACATGATTGATCGCCCCAGTTATACACAAAATAAAGCCTTTAATTTACCAACTGCTCAAGATGTGTCTATGACTGCGATGATCCATGATGTCTGAATCTCTTTCGCCGCCGTTCAAATACTTGATATTTCATATAGTCATTTGCCAATTCTTACATAACACATAATCCATTTGAAGTTAAGGCGAAAGAGTAACTGCTGTTTGTTTCCTCTTTCTGTTTTAACTCAAGTCATATTTTTACGGTTCAATACCCTAAAAGGTACTGCAAAAGCTCCCGCTGTGGACCTTTTGATGCTAAGTACACTAAGAGCTACCAAAACCGATTTTTGTAACCTTTTAAAGTTACGAAAAGCAACCCCGTCATTTTTATTTGGGGGAGTTGCCCCCGGGGGTCCCGCAACAGATACAGGGTTCTGAAGGAAATTTGCGGGCATTGTAAAAGGCAAAGGACCGTGGCTAAAAGGTGAAAAAAGGTTAAGAAAATATGGGTCAGAGGTATTCTTACGCAAAATTGATCCCTTCGCGTTCATTCGTGCAAGTTGGGGCAGGTACCATATACGTCATCCAGCGCGCGCTTGCGCTCTCCTCCCTCTCCCAAACATTTTTTTTCTGACAAATATTCACAAAATGCTCCCCAGCTCCGATTTGTTATCGCTGAATCTTACTAAAACAATTAATTCAGGTATTAATTTCGATGTTTTGTTTCCATGCGGAGTTCTGGTAACATCGGACACGAAAGAAAAACTGCGAGTCGTGGGAGGTGTTTGTAAAGATTTTTCGTGTCAAATAAGCATGTGTGGGAGAGGGAGGGGAGTGCGAGCGCGCATTGGATGAGGAAGTGGTACGATCTCGTTAAGAATAGCGATTTGAAAAAAAAAAGCACTTTGCAAAAGAAGAAAACAATTCTCCGACTGCCGTTAAAGTATTCGAAAACAAGTTCTTATATGCCTGAATTTTTGAAAACAGGGTTAGCAAAGATAAGGACTCATTCTACTACTTGGCAATTAAAAACAATAAAATTCGTCCAAAGGCCGATAAAAAGCCTATATCTGAAGCCGGGCAGTAAGTTAATGGTCCCTAGAAGCATTCCAAGGAGTCGAAGTTTAAAATGACGCAAATTTTAGAACATTTGCTCAATAACCTGACTTCCGGCGAAGTTTCAAAGCGGTGTCATTTCAGTCTAGAAATTTTTAAGTGGAGTGCCTGGTTAAGAGAGTACCTGGTTAAGCTTACTTAGCAACTTATACATTCAGCAAAACACTACTTTTTTCGCGGTCCGATAAACAACAGGATTTCGTATGGAATAGACAACAAACTGAATGAAATATAGTGCACAACTTGTCACCTTGTCTGCACAAAGACTGTGGCTTATAGTTCAATGCCATTAGAGTTCGCTGAAACTGGACCTAGATCTAATTTTCCTGAGTCGAGAAATGCTTTTTGTAAGGTACGATCAGCTAGGCTTAACATTAATGCCTGGCACAGACTATTTTGGCGAAACCGCACTTAAACAAGACATCACATACGAGTCAACACCATGCGGAAATCACCCAATCACACACTTTCGCTGCACTGGTTCAGGCTTACATAGCAACTTAAATAGTCAGCAAAACCATACCTTTTTTTCGCAGTCCGATAAACAAAAGGATTTCGCGTGGAATTGATTTCTAACGAAACGCCGTTTCGTGACATTTCAGCCTAATATCTGTCTGTATTTCCAAAAACATACCTAGAGAATTTGACTTCTCACTGATAATCTTGATACAATTCTCTCCTAGAGCTAGCTCTCCACAAGGCTTATCGTAGCTCAAATAAAAGGAAATAACTCTTCTGTATGCCTTTCGAGGCCAAGGAGACTAAATTCACCGTGTTTTCGTTGAATCACGAATTGTACAATTTAATTAACAGTGCTTAAAATGAAATTCGAGTCCAAATAAACACGAACGTACAGATATCAAAACCACAGCGGATAGCTAATCTATAGCTTTCTAAAGGCATAAATCGTCGTGAATCGACTACTGAGCAAGAGCTTCCTACATGGAGAATCGATTGAACTTCAAACAAATTCGGACATAATTTAGTGCCTCATGTTCACGGTCATGTTGACAGCAGGTCAATTATCGACCGGAAACCACAGCCATAATTCTCGCCCGCGCTAGCGAATTACAGACATGTCTGATAGTTAGCTAGGCCGAAAACGCCTGAAATTGGTAAAAGAAGGAAATGAAAGGTTTACTCACGATCGATCAGCCTTTGACGTGCGTGCTTGCCTTCACCCTGTTCCTGGCCATGTTTTGCTCGCAAATACCAATGTCCCGGATGTACTTTGATTCCCACGAGCGGCGAACTAGGACGTCAACTTTAAAACAGTATTTTTTTCTAAGTCTTAGCCCCATCAAAGTTCAGATCAAATAACGCCAACAGCAGCTAGAAATGCTTACTCCATTGCACGTCTAAGCCCTAAATTGATGTGGCTAAGGCTTTTTGCTGTCTAAAGCAAGCACAACGTTATCTTACGTGAAGACAGGTCCCAACGGACTTGGATTACGGAACTAAATAACGTCCCGCGCCTAATCTCAGGACGGCGCTTGCTAGCAAATCGTTAGACTTGCACCTTCATTGGACTTAATGATGTCCTCCGGCAGACTTCCTTTAGACAGCAGTTATTGAAAGCTAACTGAACAACGCTGCCTTCGAGTTACCGCGCAAACTAATATTCAGCCGAGTGTAGCCTGGGTGAAACTTAACCCCAATTGGATAAGAGACAAAGAGAGGGGGGGGTTAATCATGTCTACATCCACTTGAAAACAAATCCCTAACCAGAAAGCAAGCTAAAGAAATACACCGATATCAGTCGTCAACAACACAGTAAACAAGCTAATATTAGACAGGGGAAGTTCTGAAAAGTTGCACAAAAAGTTTAGGTTTGCCGACCCGGTTTTCATAACTTCAGGTATATATATATAGTTTGAATGAAGAAACAGCGACAGCGAACTACTAACTGATAATTTTTGAATGAAAAAACATATATGTGCCGTGAGTGGGAATCGAACCCGCGTCCCCCTGGTTACTAGTCGTGTGTGCTACCACTGCACCATCACGACAACCCTGCTGGCAACAGAGCAATCAGTGAAGTTAGTGGTTAGCCGCGGGGTTCCCCGGCGTTTAATCATTCAGGAAGAGGACATACATCGGATCATCCAAGGATGATTCATAGGCTACCAGCAAATTTTAT